>JAQFVV010013364.1:0-143305 GCA_028023455.1 Epiperipatus broadwayi
ACTAAGAAGGGGAATTTACATTTAAAAAACATTATATATCAATAAAAAAGGTTATTAATTTTCTTTGAAAAACATTATATATATATGTATATCAATAAAAAAGGTTATTAATTTTCTTTGATGAGGGCATGCCCTATTAAGTGATTAAAAACAATCATGGAGATACCTGAAAACTAAAGTAGTTATAAAAACTAATGCATGCTGAATGCTGGATGCTTACATACTTAGATAGTCAAAAAGGTTAAATAAGTCTCAAAAGAAGTGCAGGACATTTATACAAATAAATATATGTGCCATCTATAAAGAAGGCACATTATAATAAAGCCATCAAAGGAAAACAAAAAAAGGGGGAGATAAAAAAAGAATACTATATATGAATCTCCTTTTTGATTGGATGTAATTTAATAGAAAGAGTGGGGTAAAAGCTTAGAAAACAGTGCAGATGGTAAGGAGTTATAAAAATAATAATGGTAGTCTCTGTGACTTTACATCTAGAGAAATAAAATACCCAGCTTTAAATACACATATATATTCATTCATTAAGTGTCAAAATTTCAATTGTAAAGTAAAATTTTAACCCTATAAAAGGGGAGTTGTGAGGGCAGCTTACAATTGCCCAATCACCAATTGTGCCCCTTCCAAACTTATACTTAGCTTAAATATAAGTTTTACTTGGTATACATATATTATACCAAATTATTTTACTATCTCAAAACATAACTATATATATAATTATAAATTTATTTAAACGCACATTCATTACATAAATAATATTCATTAAGGCTGTAGTCTCAATCACATGCGTATAAAATGCGATAGTAGGGACCGCTACAGGTCTTAAAACCACAAGCTCACAGTGAGCTTGTGGTTTTAAGACCTGTAGAGGTCCCTACTATCGCATTTTATACGCATGTGATTGAGACTACAGCCTTAATGAATATTATAACTATATACAGTTATGTGATATGGATATATTTTTTGCTACAACAAACTTTTTTTTGTCATTTCACATATATATAAATAATGAGGGAAATCCCAATTAATGAAATCATACAAAATTAAACACTTAAAAAAATATTATAAATATATCAACTAATAATGAACTTCTCTTTATTGTCTCCTATGTCACAAGCTTGAACAGTACAATGATCTGGGCTGACATTTATTAACTATGGTAATGAAATAAGATCGAAGCAGTTGCTATATAAATAAATATGTGAGTGAAATAATATTTTTATTAAGTGATTTTTAAATTGATTATTTAGATATAACATGCACAACAATGAGCAGCTATGACAATAAAAAAGGAAATGAAAATTTTAATATAGTAGGCAACAATTTATGATTACTCTTGTAAATATATATATTTTTTACATTTAATTTTTTTTTCATACTTGGAAATGTAAAACTTTTGTGATATAGTTTTTGGGAGAGTTCATTTTTAAATAGAAGTAGACAGTAGAGGGGAGATGGTTAATTTTAGTTGAAATTTTCTTTTGTAAATAAAGTTTAGATTAGCTTTTCTCTACTCATGATGTGACATTTGATCATTTACCACATGGTACTAAGATAAGATTTTATTATGATAGCATATTAAACAAAATTTATGGTTGCTTGTTACTTGTTAATTAACAGTCATTATATTTGTTCTTCTATGTAAATAACTAATCTCCTTTGGGTGAATGTTCTTTACTATCATGATAGGAATTGTACATAGATTTTGGGAGAGGTGATCCCAAGGAATCAAACACAGACCATTGGATTAGGATTATGATGCAAAAGTCGGCATACCAGTGGATAAATTTAACTTGGTTACTTAGATCTGCATTTATGCTAAATCAATCTTATTTTGTTTTTATTCTTGTATGAACTTTGTAAATAAGTGGTATCATTAGCATGATTTTTTATCAAAGAGATTATGGGCATGGCAACATAAACTTATTAAATTACTGGTATGATAGAAGTCCATTGTTGACATTCATAATTATAATTTTATATATATATTGTTAAAACATTTTTGAGTTTATTTTGTTCTCTAATAAATGTTAATGAATTTTTTAATCTCAATTCGCTCTCTCTAGTTTATCAACAGCTTCAAACATACACACACACATGCCATACTTGCATAATAGAATTGAAAATTGTTGGATGATTACTAGATACATCATATTAATTATACCCTATATATAGGTATGGTAGTGGTCATCTAGCATTAGTACATCCCTGTTAAGAGAGTCAAAAGCAAATTCTCTCTGAGTTTTAATACTGTGGAATAACAGAACCAGAAAAGAGTGAGAGGTGGATGAATTAACATAAATTGTATCTAAATGCAGTAAATAGGTTTAGAGTTAGTCAATTGAAGGAAGATACAATCATTGGTCATGTACTTCATTGCACCACCTCCAACATGCTATCTAAAGACACAAAATTTGACCATAGACAGATACAATCCCCTCCCTTTTTTCTGGACAACTAAAACTGGTGTCCGACATGTTGGATGTGAACTCAGATGGTTATCATATCATACCTGGTAAAATCAATGTAATGATCAGTTGCAATTTCAAAACATAAGTCATCGGGAATCTGATTATATACACAAACTCTATGTTCCATTGCAATATATACTAGGATAAGCAGACAAACTTAAAAAAAAAATCTGCAATCACAATCAAAACAGCTTTCCAAAGCCATATCAGACTATGAGAAATTTTTGACATCTACAAAACTTAAACTTGAAATTGTAAAAAAACAACAATATAATTATGAAACATGAGGTAGAATGATGTGTCTTGATGAGACCAGTTGCCCCATTGAAAAGCAATTACACATTGATGACTAATAAAAAGAAAGTATATATTTCTAAAGGAGCAGACCATATATGTATTAATGGATATATATTTAAAACAGGCAAAACTCTTCATACAGTATTGCTGCTCAGTGCAAGCCAGAGTAATCAATAGATGCCAGAAGGCTTGTGCAAAAAATCCCCATCTAATCCACAAGCCTTCAGGTATACATTGATTACTCTGGCTTGCACTGAGTGGCAATAGTGTATGGAGAGTTTTGCCTGTTATAATAATAGTTATATGCAAGCATAAGAAATGGTGATCATGTGATGGATGGATGTTTGATGGAAAAAATACAAAAATATTAAATAGGAGGGAAAAGTCAAAAGAAAAAATTCAGAATAGTTTCTCACAGAATGCAATGACAAATAACACCATTAGTTAATCTAAACTAGCATTAATCAATACTTGTTAAGCACAATGTCAGCTCATAATATTTATATAAGGCTATATAACCTTAGTGCATGCACATTGGACACTAATTAATATTTCTCTTTAAAAAAAGTGAAGAAATCAGGAGGACACTCATCAACAAGTATTCAAAATGTCTACTGATTTGTATTTGGTACAATAGTTCAATTGCATAGACCATTACCTTAAATTCGGCATTCATGAATCTAAAGATACAGGTTTGATTCCCATGCTAGTACTATCAGTACTAAAGTCATTATCACCCAAAGAAGCAAATAATATCATTCAAAATGTTGTATTATATATTAATATGTGTGTTATTATTAACAGTTGAATGTATTTGTGAAGTTTATATTGTGTTCCTTTCCAACTATATATTAATATGTGTGCTATTATTAAAGTTGAATGTATTTGGGAAGTTTATATTGCATTACGCTCCAACTATAATAAAAACAACTACTATTTATGTGGACATAGTAAGATTTCCGATTCTTCAGTCACTCCATCTTATTGAAAATTATTATTTTCTATAAGTAAAAAAATAGCCCAAAGAAAAGACATTGACCATTATACATACTACCTTTGAGGTAATAAGAGAATGATAATTTTCTAATCGTATCTACATATTTTTTATTTATTAATCTACAAATGGATAAACCAACTTACTAAATGTAAAAAAAACAAACTAAGTTTGACTTATTTAAAATTAAAATTCCAGTCTAGTGACAGATTCAGCTTAATAAAAGAAAGAAAAGAAATAGAAGTCATTTCACAAAGAATATGCTCATATGTATATAAAAGAATTACTTATGCAATAAAAGAAAAATTAATTTAACATTGGAAACATAAACAATCATCAATGGGTGACAAATAGGTAAACACACTATAAAAATACAAAAAGCCTAAAATATTCTTAAAGAAATACCTTTAAAACATCAAGTATTCCAAATCTGCTGCCAAATAATTTTCAGCAGATCTAGCCATCAAAACAATAATGCATTCATCAATATGAAAAATCAACTATTAAAATATAATACAAGGGTACAAGAAAAGCTTGACAAATAACATACACAAACAAAAAGAATAACAGGCCACTACACTATACCACAGCAAATAATGGGATGCTATAAAAATATATCTAAAAATCTAGGCTTCAAGTATTCAAGAAAACTAAAATTTTTGACAAATAAACAAAGGATCTAAATAAACAATAACACAGGAAAAAGCCTTATTACCCTGACTAAGACCAACCTGCCAAAACAAAATAAGAATATTACTAGGATGTGATCCAAAGAATGTTGGTGAATTATGGAAAAATCCACACCTCAAAATAATAGCAGTCTATATTATAGGCAAAATATTAAAACATAAAAGACAGAGACACAATATTTAAGGAAATAGTAAAGATACTAAGATCAATTTCCCAACAAACCCACAAACAGCAAGCAGAATTATGACAAAAGTTTGTACATAAAAAGACAATTATTTGCATAAAAGAAGACAATAGAGCAAAATATCTAAAAATGTATCCTTCAGCAGCAATATCTCCATGGTTGTTCACAAATATAAAACTACATAAGCATAACTATTCCCTGGGATTAATAGAATTTCAAGATATATATTATTACAGAATCACATGTTCAATAGCAGAATGAATAAAGAGTCATATACAATTCAAGAAATATATAATAAAATCATCTTTCTAGCTAATTCAGGCCATAAAAATACATAAAGTGAGCATGAATACAAACTAACATCATTAGTCACAACAGAATTATATAGTTTTAGTACCACAAAAACATCAATAATTATCATTAAAAAACCTTTATAAAAGTGAATATAATCAACAAAAAAGCCTGTTTATTGTAAAAATATCTAACTGCACCAACAAGGACATAACAGCAAAATTAGATAATGAATATTACAGAATGAAAAATGTATGTCCCAATGGTGCTGCCTACCAGCAGAATTATATGCAGTCTAGCACTAGTTAATAATGAAGGGAAAATAATAACAGGATTTATAGAGAAAGATCACAATATAATATATAAAAAGTACATCAATGATGTACTTGTATGTGTTTATGAACAAACAAATGTGAACAGCACAACTTATTTGCCAATGAATCATCATTAATGTGGACAATAGAAAATAAAATAATACACCCAGCATAAAATATTTAGACATGATAATCCAAAAAAACAAAAATGCCTTGGACTAAAAAATGGTGATAAATCCTCTCATAACAAGAGGTACTATCCCCCAACAATCTAAAGCATGAATGTAACAAAGACTGGCATGTTTTAAGAGATATTTTAATAGAAATCAACTGCTTGTAAATATGAAACAGAAAAAAAAATGTTGATGAATATATGAAAGATTTATGCAGCATGCATGGGGTACAACACAAAAATACTGATAAAAAAATTTAATAGGAAAATAAAATGGAAACCAGAAGATGATCAAAAAGCCCTATATCCCAATAGTATCATAAAATATAAAAAAATCTGAAAGCCAAAATACAACATGAGTGTCTAAACACTAGAAAACCTCAACAGGTTGGTTAACAACACAGAATACAGATTACAGAAAAAAAGACATCACAGATAGGGTATGAGGTCCAGTACATTTTCCAGGTTGCACATATTATTGTGAATCAAGAAAAAACATTGCAAACAGAATAACAAAGCATAAATATTTATATAAGCATATTAAAGACAACCGAGAATATATGTCTGTGTTTTGGGATTATGAAAAATAACATGTTCATAGCTTTGATCCATGGTCTGTCAAGTTGTTATGCATATAACACAATGACTCTCAAATAAAATAAAAGCAGTTTGATTAATAACCAACCAGAAAAATATGGTAAATAAAAGAGAAAACATTATTCAAATATCAAGCAGAATATTTAAATCAACTGATATATATATATATATATATATATATATATATATATATATATATATATATATATATATATATATATATATATATATATATATATATAATATGAATAGTCAAGATGGATTACATAATTCTTGTTTATTGGTTTGGCTTTTAAGAACATGTGACAATTTTTGTATTTTTTTCAGGATGTCTTTGTACATCCTTGACCAGTAAAATTATTTTTTTAATGTTTGTTCAGCTTTGTGGGCTCCATAGTGCCCACATAAACATTGTACATATTGTATGAATGGGTTTTTTAATATTTCAAGTATTACCAACCTTCACTCATCTATATCATTGTTTGTTTTATATTTTAAGACTTGATTATATTGATTAAGATTTTTGGCTGTCTACAGAATTTCCTCTACACTTAAGGTTTTAATGATTGGGGGTAAATCTTTTTTTTTGGGATTGCATATTATGGATGTTTATTAAATTGTTCTCTACATTTTCATTGAATATTAAATCAATGTCTATAATGTAGATGTTATCTACTGATTCGTGTTACTGTTCTGATCTACATTGATTTCAACTTAGTGCATCAGCTGCAATGTTTTCAGATCCTTTACAGTACTTGACTGTATAGCTGAGTTCTTGTAACAACAGACTCCATATAACAAGGTGAGTATTAGTTAGGTAGCTGTAGTTGAAGAATTTGAGGCTTTTATTATCAGTTATAACTATAATGTCTGATCTGAGAAGCATTTGTCAAAATTTCTGGAAAGCTCACACTATTGATAGTACCTCTTTCTCAGCAACTGTATAACTTATTTCTGAAAGATGGCTGATAAAATAGAGGATTCATGGTTGGCCATCCTCCTGGATTGGGATAAAGTTAGCCCCCTAGTCTGTAACAACTGCTAACAGTTTGTATGATAAATGGTTTGCTAAAATCAGGGAAAGCTAACCTAGATTGCTCTAGAAATCCTGTTTTAAATTTAGCAAATGCCTCATCTTGCTCTTTAGTCCAGTTCTAGTTCTCTTCTTTTCTTATGAGTTTGAGTATGATCAGAGAATTTTTGGTAAAAATGATTATAAAAATGACATAATCCTAAAAATTTATCTGATTTGTTTTTGTTGGTGGATTTAGGGAAATTTTATATATCACTAATCTTATCTGGATGAGGTTTAATCCCATTATGACCAATAATGTGACCTAAGAATACTACTTCATTATGTACTAGGTATTCTTCTTGAAATTGATTTTTATCTCTTTACCATGGCACCCTTTAAAGAAAATTTGTATATGTTGAAGATGCTCTTCAATAGTATCTGATGCAGTTATAACATCATCTACATATATAGTTGCTATCTGTTTGATCTCAGGAGGTAATATTTTATCTAAATATCTTATTATGCCAGCATCACTATTGATCAATCTAAATGACATCCTATTAAAGTGGTAAATAAATCCTTCACACCAGAATGCTGTGCATTGGTGATCTTCTGGATGAAGTTCTATCTGTCAATAACTTGAGGTTAAATCAAAAGCAGAGAATACATTCTTATTTGAAAATTTCACAAATAATTCAAGTGTGGGCAGAGATATATTCCTATCAGGAATAGCTTATTTGTTTAGTTGTTTGCATTTAAACAAAATCTCATTGACCCATCTTTCTTCTTCACCATCACAATTGGGTTGCAATATGATGAAGAACATTAGGAAATTATTCCCCAAGCAATCATTTTATTAATTTGTTTAGATATTTTTTCCCAATATCAGTATGGAATAGGATAGAATTTGGATTGAAATGATTGATCATGAAATAACTTTATTCTTTGCTAAAATCTTTCTATTACTCCTGGGATTTCTGAGAATATCATCGGGTATTCATCAATGATAGATCACAATTTGTTTACATCGTTTTCTATTAAATTAGATTCTGCAAATTTTTTTTCTATGAGTGCTTCTTGGATGGTGTATACTATGCAATCAGTTTCAGGTTGGTCATATTTTTGAAGTAATGTCATCTCTAAAACCTCATCATCTACCCTGACTGACTTGCTTGGAAAATCAATCACACATTAGTTCATGTGCAGGAAGTCTGCCCCTAAAATGACTTCATGTAAAAGGCCATTTAGTATAAGAAAAACTTGATAGATAACTGTTTGACTGATCTTTAATTCAATCCAGATTTGATTTTGTACTAATTTAACTTTTCTATTGTTAGCTATGGTGACCTTATTACCCTGAGTGGCAGGGTTTTAATATTCAGATTTTTATGTATAATTTTATTATAGAATGTATTAGAAATTACTGATATTTGGCTACCAGTGTCTAACAAAGCCTTTATTAGTAAATCCTCAAACTAACAAAGCCTTTATTAGTAAATCCTCAAACTGTATTTTTATCATGGGGCAGTTTTGTAAAGCATAATCAGATGTTTATCTTCACCTGAATATGTTAAATTAGAGATTTCCCTAGTTAATGTTTTACTTTTGTTCTTCTTCTTTACTTTGGTTTCTTAAGATAAGGAACGATGTCTAAAGTACCATTTTAGTTTGTTTTGAGAGTGGTTTTAAGTGTAGTTTTGTTATACCCAGATTTTGATGGTTTTTATGGACTGTTGGAAGAATCTGTGATAGGATTGTGATAGTCTATATATTTATTTATTCTTCCATTGTTGCTATCACCATTTTGATTTGATTTTCCCTTCCAATGATGGGAGTCATTATTATTTTCCCTTCTTTAGCAATTGATAGCACTGACAGATATTCATTTCTTTCTTTTTTCAGGAATTGTGTTTGCCATATGATGATCATTTATATGAATGTTATTTAAAAGATCTGCAACTTGTTCAATACTTTGTGCATTGATGCAGAGTAAAAACTGTTCTGTTTAAATGGAAGGTTATGCTTCACAATTCTTATGATTTGACTTTCACTTAGTTGGTATGTATTTAGGTTTTCAATTTGGCCACCTGTCACCTAAAGAATATAGTTAAGATTTCTACAGGAGTGTTTCTATATTTTTTGGAGTAGTTGACATAACAATGCTTCCTCTTGATCCTTATTCCAAAAATTTTCCATTAACAGTGCTTGGTATTCATGAAAAGTAGATGGTATTTGAAATAATGACTACCACCATAATAGGGTCATACCCTGTAAGTCACTGTAAGCCACTATCAATTTTTCCTTTTGTGACAGGTTAGTATTGACTGAAAAGTATAAATTCAGACTTCTTAAATGCTCAATTGGGGCCTCATTTGTAAACCCTTTGAATATTTTAAGTTTTACTAATTGGTTAATAGTATTCATTTGAACATAGTTGTTTTTACTACTTATTTCATTTGGTTTATCTATAATCAGCAGTACTATTCACACATTGATTTCTTCCATAGGTCTGTTGAAAATAGTTTCCTCCATACCATAGATTTGAGGTAAATTCTCTGCTTCTTGGTAAGTATTGTATGAATTGTTCATTTTACTTTGTTTGGCATCCATACTATTTATTGTTTTTATGATGAGGTCTAATTTTTTTATTGTTAGAACACATTCATTTTTCAATGTTTTAATATTTTAGACCTCTTATACTTGGTTTTTCATTTAGTATTTGTAATTTACAAGAGAATTTGTATTCTAAATTTTCCCATTTTTGATTTATTGAACTGTTTATGGTTTCTACTTGACATTGTAAGTTATTTTGATCCTCAATTAACTTTATTTTACCCGGTTTTATTTTGAATGATTTCAGTTTCATTTAAGTTTTGTTTGATCCCAATACACTTATCATTTTCTAGTGCATTAATTTTTTTTCACAATTTTCTAATTTATGATCTAGTTCTTTATATAATCATTCATTTCCAAATGTAATTTCTCTATTTTCTTATCTAATTATTTCTGGTAATGATTCAGATTTTCTAGGATTTCAGTTTTGAAATCATTACAAGATTTTACTATTTCATTGAATTCATCATCAACTTTATTTTCAATTTGTTATCCAAATTCAATAAATCTTATTTGACATTTATGATCTCTTTCATCAGTTTAATTTTTTTATTTCTTCCATCATATCTGATGATAGTCTCATTTTTCATTTCTATCTTGAAATCATCATTTTGTTTTTTCATTTCTATTTTAAAATCAACATTCTGTTTTTTCATATCTTCTCTAGTGAGAGTTTCATCATCTCATTTTTCATTTCTATTTTGAAATCATCATTTGTATCATACTTTCTTTAGTGACCCTTATCTCATTTTTCATATCTGGCAACAAACTTTGCATCCTCAGGATCAACTGGTTGAGAATGAGATCATTTTATTCCATTCCTTCCTTGCTTTGTGTTTCTACAATCATTGGTGTTTCTTGAGATTTGATTATTTTTGAGACAGTCTCCCCAAATATTTCAATATTCTGTTTGACTATATTTTCAAAAGTAGAAATTTCTAAGCCATCCCTAATAGGTTTTTGTATTTGTTCAACCTGTACTTCCTTTTCAATTTCCTTGCTAACTTTTTTATTAGCTTCCAATTCCATTGCTTTGATTTTACTTCTAATTATCATCTAATATGTATGTTATATTATATTATTTTGTAAAATAACTTTATGTGGTTTTTCCTCAAACTAATTTCTTTCTATGCATATCAAGTAACTTGATAAACATCACAGAGACTTTTCTGCTGTCATACATTTAATATGAGTTATGATTTAAATTTTGTTTGATCATCATTTTTTAACACACTACTTTATATCTCATTTTATGCTTTGTTTACTTGGCTGACTATATAATTAATTTATTGGTATCTGTTTATTGTTGTTTGTCATTTGTCTAGATTCCATGCATCACATATTAAAACTATTAGCATATCACAAAATAATCATATGATTTTGAGCTTCTAAAGTTGGGCACCATACATAAAGAGTGAACTATTCTCCTTGTGGGGTATAGTTAACTAGGGTCACCCATATGGTTTTCATAGAAAGGCATGACCCATTATAAAGCAAGACATGATTTACACTTGCACAACTTCCCTTAATTCACCTCACTTGATGCTCATTATGCCACAGAGTTTAAACTCAGGAAGAATGTACATGTACCCCATTTAAAGGTATGATTAGTCTGCATCTGATATGTACATTGGATATGTGTATAGTGTGATTAATTTGAAAATAGAAAAAGCAAATAACAAACAACTAATTTAATTTAATATTTAACAAATTGATTTTGATGATGATCACTACTCATAATTCTTTATAACAAAGTGGTATACATATTTAACATTTAATGATTTTATGGGCATGATCGTCCTTCATTTGTATTCAGTAACCATTTATTAACCCATAATCACTACACAGGATGGCCATTCCCATTTCAATTTAACAAATTCGAATTTTCATCAATGTCAATTTTGAAACTATATTTTAGCAATTAACTTTTGAATGACTAAAATTCTATAAAATCATTTGCTGTTGAGAGTTGCTTATAGATTCTGAACCCCCTCCTATTCTGGCATTATATAGATATATGATAGGACAGACCAATCATTCAAGGGTTAGTAATACATTCCAAATAAGCAATTAATAATTAATTAAACACAAAGATTGAAAAAAAAATTGTATTTGTCAAAAGTGTGAGTGCTTAATATTGTATAAGAATAAAGTCTCAGCTTTTAAGTCAGTAGACTGATATACCATATTGGAAAGCAAGTCAGGAGACTGACCCTAAATTTTATTATTAAATGAAAAGAAAAACAAAAAAAATAGAATTGACAGCTCCCTTCCCTTTAGAATAGTCGGAGTGTGGGTGGATTGACTCTCTGTTTCAAAAGAAAGAAAATCAGTTTAACAAGCCAAAATAAGAATTAAAAATATATAAAAATATAATCTAGCATAGTCTAACCATAGTTCAAAGTTTTGTAATCCACACTGTGAAATGGGTATCCTTGCCTTTAGGAAAGTTCCTTTGCATGAACTGAATAGTAGTCCATCAGATAGTCTTCAGTCATTCTGTGGGTTTTCATGTTGGACTCAGACTCTTTTATAAACCATCTTTCCTATGTGGAGATAACTTCATGGTCATCATGATGGTAATTTGAAATGATAATCCTATATGAAATTATGTTTCTATGATGAGCCACTTCATCCCCACAATGTTTTATAATTCGTTAGCGATACATGGTTCATTGTTTCTAGCTTATAACTTGGGTTAAAAATATAAGCTTAATATAATTAAAGTGGGTCCTTTAATCAACTTTATGTAATTGCAATAATAGTGGTTTATGAACTTCAATATTAAGGATAGTTAATATGACAAATAAATTGATTTTAAGAATTTATCAAGTATCGTTTCTTAATGATGTAATTTATTTGCCTTCCTTTTTCTTAAAGAGGAAAGTGTTCTATCTTGTCATGTTTTATTTTAGATCATGAATTTCAAGTTCGTGCTTTGCTTTCCTTGTTAACATCATTTTGATAATGCTGGATTAATAACAAAAAAAAAAAAACAATTTAACATTAATGATTTCTTTCTTTTGTTTTTGGAGATTTTTGATTCCTTGTGTTTAAGGGTTTGGTATACATATACATTAATATTGTTAATAATATAATTTTAATTGACAATTTTACACAAATATATTAACTTATAATCAATAATATGTTTTTTGATTGTGTTTGTAGATTCGGTCTTTATAATGTATATGTGAGTGATAATTTTTGTGTAGTCAGTTAAATGTATCATCACAATATATATATAATTCTCAGGAGTTAATACTATATTTACATATTTCCTTGCCTTAGGTAAGCTGTAAATTGAAAAATTTTGTGAATGACAATTAAAATAATATAAAGCAATTTGAAATATGGCTTTAATAAAGAGGTATGATTGATTTAAAATCTTCATGTTTTCTCTCCAAAATGCTTAATATTAGCCTCTATATATAAATTGAGATTATATATATATATATAAATAAATAAATAAACAAAAGACTTATAAATCCAAGAAATAATATTATATTTCAACCAGAGGATTGGTTTTCATCAGAAAGAAAAAAAATACACAATAAAATGGCGATAATCCAGAATTACAGATATGATAAAAGACTATAAATTTAACAACCCCCACCCCCGATTGGTCATAAAATCTAACACAAAATATCTACCCGATCAATGACAAAATTCAAACAAAAAAAACTACATTTCCTCATAATCAAGCTTAAATTCTATTCAAATTGAAATAATAAATAAAAAAATAAAAAATCCAAAATTAAAATATACATATGTGCATACATACAAAATTAGACTATGCACACATACAAAAATAGCTGTATTCACATTAATATTCATTAAAAACTAAAATACTTATAAATATTAATCAAAAATTATAGTTAGTGCAAAGTACAATTATTTATAATAATTAATTATTTACCTACATACCAATTAAACACAGATACTAAACATCCATATAACCAATTTTTACATAAAAAATCTCATATAAGAAAATTTTCAAATAAAAAAACACATATAAAAATTATTTAGGAGATCAGATAACCCAAAGATGTAATAGTTCCAATGTTTAAATTCAATCCATGTGGGTCTAAGGTCTTGAATTTAAAAATAAAAAACTCTCCTTTTGTTTCCTCTCCCTCGTAGAAGAAAAACCTTCATAAAGAATTACTACTCTTAAATCATCAATTGAATGGTTCGGTACCAGTCTATCGTTATTCTTACGCAAAATGTCAACAATTTGCTGACTCACCTATATACTGGTTTAAACATCTACTATACTCTATCAAATACATCAAATTAACACTTTTACATGTAACATAATTAGGAATATACCATTTAAAATTATGATTCTTAGTACTAAAGACCACTTTTGTCACAACGATATGTTTACATATAAAACATCTTTTATCCTCACATGGATAACATAATTTTTCCTGTACAGAACTACTAATAAAATTTGTTTTGACAAGTATATTTCTAAGTGATCTATGTTTTCAATATACAACCTTAGGTGGATCAAAAAAAATAGATTTTAAATAATCTGTGGAGTGTAATATGTTAAAATGTTTCATCAATATCCAGTTAATATTAGGTAAATCTTTATTAAAAGTAAGAACTAATGGTGGAACATCTAATTGTTTTTTACTCTTTTTAGATAAAAGAAGTTTCTATCAATTAAAGAAGATCTCCTTACTGCATTATCCAACAGTGTCTTAGGATACCCCATATTGACCAATCTATTATATAAAATACTATTATTTTGTTGAAGAAGTTTCTCATCATTACAAATCCTCTTCATTCTTAAAAATTGACTATAAGAAATATTAGCCTTTAAGTGTTTAGGATGGTTACTATAAAAATGTAGATAGCGGTTATTATTAGTTGGCTTCCTGTATAGAGTAGTAGTAAGAACTCTATTAGTGTAAGTAATTTCAACATCAAGAAAATGAGCAATTGATTTTGAAAAGTTCATTGTGAAATTAATATTTTTATTAAAATTATTTAAATAACTTAAAAAATTATGAAGTTCACCTTCATTATGTGGCACATCATGAAAATGTCATCTATATATCTAAGCCAAGTATGAGGTTTCAGTCTAGCATTATCAAGTAAGTATAGAGGATTCTAGTTTTGACATAAAAATATTCGCATAACTTGGTGCCATCTTTGTACCCATTGCAGTACCTTGTTTCTGTAAATAGTATCTAGAATCAAAAGTAAATTTCTTAAAACCAAATATATTAATTCAACCATAGTAGTAATAAGATCATGATCATACTTTCTATCTTGTAAAGCACATTTAATAGCCCATCTCCATTATCATGAGATATATTTGTGTATAGTGATACAATATCCAAAGTAACTAAAAACAATCATCTGGTAATTCAGATTTAATATTCTCTAACACACAAAGAAAATGAGTAGTATCTTTAACATAAGAATTAAATGATGGTGGAATAAATTTAATAAAATTATGAACATATGCTGAAATATTTTCTGTAGGACTACCAATACTAGCTACAATAGGTCTGCCTGGACAACCTGGTTTATGAATCTTTGGCAAAATATAAAAATTACTAGGATGGATTTTGGTTGGTACTAAAAAGTTATATACATTATTATTTATAAGAACCCTTGAACTCATATCTTTTAAACTAAAAATTATACCCTTGAATAATGAATTAACAGTGGTTAGTGAAATAGGCTCATAAAAAATTTTATCATCTAAAAGCTCCAGAGCTTTTTTAACATATTCATCTTTATTCATAATTATGATTGATCCACCTTTGTCAGCTGGTTTTATAATAATATCCTGTCTTTTCACTAAATTGTGTAATGCATTCATCTCTTTCAGTGTAATTTTTGTTATTGCCATTTTACTGTGTATTTTTTTTCCTTTTTGATTAAAACCAGTCCTCTGGTTGAAATATATTGCTATTTCTTGGATTTATAAGTCTTTTGTTGTTTTTATATGTATTTCCTTTGGTTAGCTTATATATATATATATATATATATATATATATATATATATATATATATATATATATATATATAATGAATACAAATCAATGCTAGAAAGTTTCAACAACACTCTCTGTAATGTAAATCATGCAACATATGTAATTTCATGATTAAGATTTTGTGGTTTTAAATATAGGTAGCACTGTTGAAACTTTGTAGCACTCATTTATATTCATTTACTATATCTGAGTTTCATGTACCATTATACAGTGTTTATTTTTTCATATAAATATATTTACAGTTTCACAATCACATGAGTTGGATTCCAGGGAGATAAAACAAGTACCTTAGAAATATCAATCAATTAGCCTTGACTAATAACAGTTCCCACATGTATTATACAAGAATAATACATTCAAGCTGATTTCCATTCTGTGCATTAAAAGTATAATATACTTTATTGTAATATAATACTTTTAATAAAAGTTTTGAATAAAAATATTTAGTGTGTGGAGTTATTCATTCACAATTACTTAAATAGAAATATCACTTTACCTAGAACAATAGCTAATATGAGCCGATTGCCCAGATCAAGTCAGGCTGATTGTATTCAAAAGATGGATCATCAGGTGTATGTGATATATTCAATGTCATCATCATCATCATCAACCATTATTAATCCACTGCAGGATAAAAGTCTCTCCAAGTTCAATCCATCTTCTCCAATCTTTAGTTTCTCTTCTCCACATTACCCCTGCACACTTTCTTATTTCATCCATCCATCTTATATGTAGTCTCTTTCTGGGTCTTTTGCAATCTTTTGGAATCCAGTTTAAGATTTCAATTGTCAATCTATTATCATCTCTTCTAGAAATATGTCCAGCCCAACCCCACATCAGTTTTTTAATGTTTTCAATGAGATCAGTAACACCTGTTTGTTCTCTTACCCATATATGGTGTTTTCAATCTCTTCTTGTTATTTCTAACATGCATCTCTCTGTGTTTGTTTGACTGTTCTGAATACTCTGTATTGCTCTTCTATTAACCTCAGATCCATAAGTAAAAACTTATAAAATACATTTATTAAAAACCTACCTTTTTAAGCACATAGGCATATTTCCTTTTAGTATCACGTTATTTCTATCAAAAACACTCAAACCAAGTTTAATTCTATGATTAATTTCATCCATTATGTTTCCATCTGTATTAATAATCTGACCAACATATTTGTAGCTGTTAACTTCTTTTAACTCATCATAATCAATCTTATTTTCATATTTTTAAAAAATCCATTGAACATTACTTTAATCTTTTTAACATTTATCTTTAGTCCTACTTTTCTACTTTCATCTGATAACTCCTGCAACATTTCCTGCATATCTAAAGCATTATTTGCAAAAACAACTACATCATCTGAAAAATCTAAATGACTTAAAATAAACTTCCATTTACTTTCACTTCTTTAGCTTCCCATTTTAATCCACAAAATACTTCTTGCAACACTGCTGTAAAAAGTTTTGGAGATATGGAGTCACTCTGTCTTACACCCTTCTCAATGTTGACTTTCCTAGTATCATTATATAATATAATTGTTGCTGTTGCATTTTATAAATATTCTTTATAATATGACAATATACTGCATCTATATCTTGATGATGCCATGCTTTAATCACTGAAGAAATGTTTATAGAATCAAAGACATTTTCATAATCTACAAATCCAAAGCATAATGACAACTCATATTCATTTGTACTTTCTATAACTTCTTTCAATACCTGGATATTATCAATTCTACTAAAACCACTTTTAAGTCCAGCTTGTTCTCTTGGTTGGTGGAAATCCAATGTTCTCTGTAGATGAGTTGTAATTATCTTGGTAAAAAAATTTGTATCAAACTGATAAAAGGCTGGTAGGTCTGTAATTTCTAATATCTTCTTTATCCCCTTTTTAAAATATTAATACTGCATTCTTCCAATCATCAGGTACATCTTTATCATTTGGACATTTGTTATGTAACTTTGCTAAACAAATTCCTATTTCTTCATCTACTTGTTTCAATATATCAATTATAATTCCATCATTACTTGGAACCTTTTCTTTTTTCATAAATTTAATTGCATGTCTCACTTTTTCATTTAAAATTCTAGGAAATTTGGAAGATATAATAGATATAGGAGGTACTTGTTCTTTATTACTATATAATTCTTGATAGAAGTCTTCTACCTATTTCATGATATCATCTTTATTTTTAGTAATAATTCCATCTTTTTTCTTATTGCAGATATAAATTTCCTACCAATACCAATATGTTGTTTTATACTCTTGAGACTTTTATTCTCTTCTACAGCTTTTCTTGCTTGTTCACAGTTATACTTTCTTATATCAATTTCAATTCTTTTCCACACTATTTTACAAAATTCAAAGTATTCAATCCTAATGCATTATTTTTGTATATCTTCATATTTCTTCTTTTCTTCATGTTTCTCTAGTGTCAATAGAAATTTTATTGGTCAACT
Organism: Epiperipatus broadwayi; assembly: GCA_028023455.1. NCBI lineage: Eukaryota > Metazoa > Onychophora > Udeonychophora > Euonychophora > Peripatidae > Epiperipatus > Epiperipatus broadwayi. Next base: position 18,128 of record JAQFVV010013364.1, read on the forward strand.
GCAACAAATATAGTTGGTAGAAAAAAGCAGTAATTGACCAATAAAATTTCTACTGAGACTAGAGAATTTATGAAGAAAAGAAGGAATATGAAGATATACAAAAATGATGCATTAAAAAGAATTGATTATCACGAATTTTGTAAAATGGTGCGGAAAAGAATTGAAAATGATATAAGAAAGTATAACTGTGAACTAGCAAGGAAAGCTGTAGAAGAAAATAAAAGTCTTAAGAATGTAAAACAACATTTTGGTATTGGTAGGAAATTTATATCTGCAATAAGAAAAAAAAGATGGAATTATTACTAAAAAGAGAGATGACATCATGAAATTGGTAGAAGATTTTTATCAAGAATTATATAGTAATAAAGAACAAGTACCTCCTATATCTATTACATCTTCTGAATTGCCCAGAATTTTAAATGAAGAAGTGAGACATGCAATTAAATGTATGAAGAAAGGAAAGGCTCCAGGTAATGATGGAATTAGGCTCCAGGTAATGATGGAATTATAATTGATATATTAAAAGAAGCAAGTGAAGAAATAGAATTTTTTTTAGCAAAGTTATATACCAAATGTCTAAATGATAAAGATGTACTGGATGATTGGTAGAATGCAGTAATAATATTAATATTTAAAAAGGGCGATAAAGAAGATATTAGAAATTACAGACCTATCCGCCTTTTATCAGTTTTATATAAAATTTTTACCAAGATAATTACATCTCATCTACAGAGAATATTGGATTTTTACCAACCGAGAGAACAAGCTGGATTTAAAAGTGGTTTTAGTACAATAGATCATATCCAGGTGTTGAGAGAAGTTATAGAAAGGACAAATGAATATGAGTTGTCATTATGTTTTGGATTTGTAGATTATGAAAAGGCATTTGATTCTATAAACATTTCTTCAGTGATTAAAGCATTGGATCATCAAGGTATAGATCCAGGATATTGTCATATTTTAAAGAATATTTATAAAAATGCAACAGCAACAATTAGATTACATAATGAGACTGGAGAAGTCAACATTGAGAAAGGTGTACGACAAGGTGACTCCATATCTCCAAAACCTTTTACAGCAGTGCTGCAAGAAGTATTAAAATGGGAAACTAAAGAAGTGAAAGTAAATGGAGATTATTTAAGTCATTTAGATTTCACAGATGATGTAGTTGTTTTTGCAAATAATGCTTCAGAGCTGCAGGATATGTTGCAGAAATTATCAGATGAAAGTAGGAATGTAGAACTAAAGACAAATGTTAAAAAGACTAAAGTAATGTTTAATTGATTTGCTCAAAATATGAAAATAAAGATTGATTATGATGAATTAGAAGAAGTTAACAGTTACAAATATCTTGGTCAGATTATTAATACAGATGGAAACATAATGGAGGAAATTAATCATAGAATTAAACTTGGTTGGGGTGCTTTTTGTAGAAATAATTTGATACTAAAAGGGAATATGCCTATGTGTTTGAAAAGGAAGGTTTTTAATAAATGTGTTTTGCCAGTTCTTACTTATGGATCTGAGACTTGGACACTTAATAGAAGAGCAATACAGAGACTTCAGACCACTCAAAGAAGTATGGAGAGATGTATGTTGGGAGTAACAAGAAGAGATCAAAAACACAATGTATGGGTAAGAGAACAAACAGGTGTTACTGACCTCATTGAAAAAATTAAAAGATTGAAGTGGAGTTGGGCTGGACATATTGCTAGAAGAGATGATAATAGATGGACAATTGAAATTTTAAACCGGATTCCAAGAGATTGTAAAAGACCCAGAAAGAGACCACATATGATATGGATGGATGAAATAAGAAAGTGTGTAGGGGTGATGTGGAGAAGAGAATCTAAAGATCAGAGAAGATGGATTAAACTTGGAGAGACCTTCATCCTGCACTGGATTGATAATGGTTGATAATGATGATGATGATCTTTGTTGCAGTTTTTAAAAGTGTATCATTTTTGTATATTTTCCTTGTTTCTTCTTTTTTTCATGTTTCTCTAGTCTCAATAGAAATTTTATTGGTCAATTGCTGCTTTTTTTTTATCATCTATCTTTGTTGCAGTTTTTAAAAGTGTATCAGTTATTTTCTTATTAATACCATTCAAATCTGAATCATGTTCAAAATCTATTAACACTTGAAACACATTTGTAGTTTTAATTTAAATTTATTAGAATGTTTCTGAAGATTAGGCATATCAATTGTAAATATTGTTTTTTTTAAAATAATTGTTGTCTCTCTAGTTTGGCATTAACACATATCTTACATCTTACTAAATGGTGATCACTTCCCATGTTAAATTTATTAAGAACATTACAATCTGAAATATGTATGGTCTGTTACTCATAATCCCATTCTACTGTACCTTCATTTGGATACTTCCATATCCATTTCCTTTTAACTTTTTTCTCAAAAAAAAAATTCATAATATAAAGTTTTTATTTTTCTGAAAACTCTACAAGTCTATATCCTCTCTCATTTCTATTACCATAACCAAAATTACCTAGAGCACTTTCATCTTTCATTTGTTTACCATTTTTAGCATTAAAATCTCCCATAACAATTTGAAAATGTTGTTTGCTCTTATCAAAAGTCATTTGTACATCCATATAAAAATCTTCTACTACTTCATCACTATGAGAACTTGTTGGGGCATAAACCTGAATTATCTCCATTTGGTATCTGCTATTAAGTTTTAAAACTAATCTTGCCTCTCTGTCCAATACACCATCAATCTGCACAGTGTTGTTCTTCCAATTTTTATTTATAATGAATCCTACTCCATTTGTATTTCCATTATTTGTTCCTTTGTAGCAGAGTACATTTCCACTTTTTAAATCAATTGTCTTTTTACCATTTTTTCTAACTTTACAAGGAACAATAATGACCCATTTAATATAAGACAGTTCTTTTAATTCTTGCAAGCCTGGGTTCACAATCACGGGATTCTTAGCACCCTTCACCTTCGGTCACCAACTGCTCCCTTGGTTGATGACTTTACAGCCTCCTGGGAATAAGGGCCATGATTTATTCTTGTCTGTCATGATTGTATATATCTACTGGAAAAATATTTATCATTTACATTCATTCTGCTTTATCAAGTAACTGAGAAGAAAGACAATGATGTTTCCTGATCTTAAACTCAGATGTAAAAAACCAATAAACTCATCACAGAGGCTAATGCCTGTTGATGAGCAGCTCATCCATGTTTGTATACTATATAAATAATCACATAGTACTAACAGCTGCACTGACAATAACATATGGAGTAGAAATTAGGAATTTGCCCTTCTTGGTACCTTTATGGCCTCCAAGAGGAATCAAAAGGTCTCCTTTCAGTTAATAGCAAACTCCTTTCTGCAGCCATATTCAATATATATATATATATATATATATATATATATATATATATTAGGGCATTTAAACATATGTAATAAAATGTTCTAAATAGCTAGTCATTAATATGAATGCAAACTAAAAAAAATTGACTCTACCATAATACTATATATTTTGTCCCACAGCTAGAAATTTTTCTAGGTGTCATTTTATTTTAATATGTAGCTATGGTGATGTGCACTATATAAATTAGAAACAAAATAACTCTGTTAGAGAGTAGCAAAATATTAAAGACTATGAAGAAGATCAAATAAATACATATAGTATAACACTTATAAATAATATGCCAGGAACTGAATCTTATGATGTTTATTACTATGTATATGATTATTATGTATAATTTTATTAAACATACATTCAGATAATCAAAAATATGTAAACACATACTTAATATATAAACAAGTAATAAATAGTTAGTGTTAAAAAAAATCATCAGTGACCATGACATTAAACAAATTTCATCTTGTAATTGCAAATTCAGGGGGGTTTAGTGATGCAATTTCCATCGTACTAAAAAAAATAATTGAATGGCTTTATTGCTTGGGACATCATAAAAAGTTAGAGCACTGCTAAGAATAGTCTGGATCTTAAAATCGAAATTCTATGACTATCACTAAATTAACAATGCAGACCAACTCCACTCAATACATAAATACAGTTTTTGTATGATATTTAAATTATAAACATAGTGATTATATTCAAGAATGAAAAATATATATTTTTAACTATTAAATTATTGTTTATTTTAATCCAAGATATGCAATTATGTAATATTAATACTGACTTATGCTTTGTCATTATACATTTTTAAATTCTTATGTAGATTGCAACTAATACAAATTGTAGTTCATTACTGAAACTATTTAATATTGGATTAATGCATTTTTGAGTACTAAATATTTTTTTAAAATATATATTCCTATATAGTCATTAAAAACCAATCAACACTTAGACCATACCAATATTAATAGGAATCAACAATTTCAAACTGTTGGCAAGGCAACCTTATTATTATTATTATTATTATTATTATTATTAATGATATTACAGTCAAATATCAGCCTTTCACGCTAATTGCGCATATGCTTTGTGAGTGTTAATAATAATAAATGAATACTTTCTCACCAATACAAGATATAGTATTTATGCAGGAATAAAAGGAATCCTCTTATTCCTACAACTCAAACGCTTATATATGAGCAAATCTGAAGTACTGGCAAAGAAAGCGTGACGATGGAACAGTCACTTTAAATTACTATATATAATGTCTGAATCAATGACATTGGCGAAATTATCTAGAATTTACTAAACGTCATTCCAACTGAAACTTAATAATATGTAAATAAGCATTTATTTTATTTATCGTATGTAAACAATTGTATTACAGTCAAATATCAGCCTTTCACGCTAATTATGCATAGCTTTGCGAGTGTTAATAATAATAATAATAATAATAATAAATGCTAGCGGTATAAACGCATAAATACAAAGCTAATATTTAATATCTTATTAAACCATAGATTGAGTGCTTTCGAGAGTTACGGCTCTCATAATCATAGCTCTTTGTGAAGTAACTGATTGTCTAATGTTATGCAAATCTATGCAAAGAAATTAAATATTAGCTTTGTTTATAGCGCTAGTATTGAATTACAGAATATTAACCAACAAGCAAAGTTTAAAATTAAGTTTGTATTATTATTATTATTTAAATATTTATTATTATTTTTTATGTGAGTGAATTAATTTGGCATATATTAATGTTATTAATATTTCAAAATGAATTTTGTTTTAATTTGTTTTTTCACTTTTTTAACAGTGTAATTTTATTATTATTATGTCTAATTTTTATAATTTCTTTTACATTTGTCTTCTTTCATTGAGAATAATTGAAAATGTAATGTATAGTTCAAATTATAAATGTAGATAGTAAATTTGTAAAATTATTTTATCACTGCTATAATAATATTAAATATTATCTACAGCTTTGATTAATAATTCATTTTTAAACGCCCCACACACACACATCGTTGAATATTTATATATATTCTTGAAACTTCTCAATTATAAGTAAGATTAATGTTTTTTTTTTTTTTAATAAATAATAATTTACTTAAAAATATTGTAAACTGAATTTTTTGAAGATCAGATAAATAATAAAAATGATTTTTTTTAAAAAAGTCAATAGTTTGGGTATGTATGTATTATTATTATTTGCTTCATTAGGATTACTTTAATAAAGTAAACCACGCACCTGTAAAATAGAAATCGTTGCGACCGCAAACAACATTTCATTTTTTTTTTTTAGTAGTAATGAATTTTATTAAATTTTAATTTTTTTTCTAGATTTTGAAGTGAAATAATTTTACATTAACGTATTTAAAATTCTAAATTAAAAATAGAATTCATTTATTTGTTAAAATATTCATTGTTATTCTAATTTAAATACCAATTTAATCTGTTTAAAATTTTGATATATATATAATGTTTCCAAAAAAATAAATAAAATTAAATTATTACGTATATATATATAATTAGTATATAATAAAAACAAATAAACTACTGAGTGAAAATCTCTCCAATATTCCTGTTCAAAAAAGTAATACTCTATTGGTTAGTTAAACTTCAAGTAGTGAGGATTTTTGTTATTTTTGTTTCAATTCCTTAGATAGAAATAGTTCTATGCATACTGAATTTGTAAACCGAAAATGCAGAGATCTAGGCAAATAATTGTATGCCTGTATATTTATAAATAAAACTTTTATTCAAGACATGGAGTTTAAATCTATAAAATGGAAAATTGGCAGAGAAAAAAATAAGATAAATAAGCGATCTAAATAGTTAAAATATTTTTAAGTATCTTTAAAAATGTAAGAAATAAATAGTTATTTGTAAGTTAATAATAATTAAATAACTTTATATGAAACAATTCACTTTAAAGAATAATCGATTTATTAAGATGATAATAAGATATTTTTTTTGCTATAATAATTTTGTATAAAATATTTCAATTAGTTATTATAATCATTTTAATATTAATTATATAGCGACTAATTTATTTATAGTCATTTAATAAATAAATCATATATAAATAGATAGATGAAATATACATATACAATTATGTGAGTGTGCATGCACTTCATATAGATAATGTAATAAAGTTTATTTAGCTCCAGTTAAAAAGAGATTTAATTAAATGTAAACTAAGAATAATATAATTAAATATTTCACAAAATTGAATTGGAGTTATGATTTATGGATGTTTAGTTACTCCAGATAAGTGTTTTTAAAAAGTGAATTGGAGTTATGAGTTGTAGATGTTTAGTTACTCCAGATAAGCGTTTATTAGAAAAAAATAATTAGTAGTCTTATCAATCAATATTTAAATAAAAGCAAATATAAATATAAAATTTTAATCTATGTAGTTAGTTGTTTTTATTCATCCAATTATCTTCTATTTGAGCAATCAGGAAAATCATAATTATTATTTCAATTCATTTCTTTAAATCTATTAAAATTTTAACAACTAAATATATAATACTGAACACCACATGACCACCACTTCGTATGCTTGCTAATAACTATTATTAAATAGGCAAAACTCTCCGTACAGTAGGGCCACTCAGTACAGGCCAGAGTAATCAATGGATGCCAGAAGGTTTATGCATAAAATCCCTATCTAGTCTGCAGATATTGGATGAGCAGGCACTAGATAGGGATTTTATGCATAGACCTTCTGGCATCCATTAATTACTCTGGCTTGCACTGAGAGCACTACTGTATGGAGAGTTTTTCCTGTTAAATATAAAATAGTTAACTAAACATCTGAGATTTATCTTCTGCTGCTAAAATATGTTTATAGCTGGAGTTTTTTGCACCCATGCTTAGAAATATGGGGAAAAAGTTCTTAATCTAATATTTACCATGTTGCTTATCATGTTTTAATGCAATGATAAGTAAAGGTTAGCAAATTATAGATTATTTTTTAAAATTTTCAAATGGTTTTTAATTAAATTGAAAAGAAAATGAACCAGACAACTATCTATGCATTACAAAAAAAAAAAAGAAAAAAAAATATTTTTCTCATATTAATTATAACAATAGTTGTTTTCATAACCAGAACTGTATTCTTTGATAAGACTACCTAATGCGTATTTTTTAAAAAAGTTATGTAGGTGTATATAAAAATTATTGTTAAAGAGTTATATGTCAAAAAGAATTTCTATGCTTGTTTTTATGCATTATAACCTTATTTAAAAAATAAAATAAAAAAGAGAGAAAACTAAGAAGGCTAAATTCACAAGAAAATATTCAAAATTCCATATTAAAAAAATTTGCTTCAGCCTATAATTTGAATTCTCACCAGTTCTACATTAAGAATATTATTCACCTAAAAATGGACTGCATTTTATCAATGAATTAGTTAATAAAACTTGAATAAAAATATATAAAATAAATGTCATCATTCTCACTACTTATGATACAATTTAGTGAAAAAATGAATTGAGAAGTGAGTTTAAATTTTAAAAATACCTGCATACAAATTATATCCAGCACTTGTTGTTTCCTATAAACAAGTCAGAAATAATATTTACTCTTTTAAGTATCAATATACAGTCAATGTTTGTTGTTTTCAGATAAAAAACTTAATGTTAAATTATATTTTTTGTCAAACATAAAAAAAGCAATAAACAAAGATAAATGTAAATTTTATCCTGAAATTTTATGACCATATATAATGACTTTAAAATATAATTATTCATGCATAAAATTATATAATTTAATTTATTATATGTTATTTTATGAATTGTTTAAAGATTTACATATGAATATATATTAATTTTGAATTTAATTTTTAAAATATCATTAATGTAAATATAAAATTATATATTAAAAATTTAGAGGTTATTATCTGAAATATGTTTACAGGTGTAAAAGGTTTAAAAATTAAACATTACATAAATTACTTAAAGATATTTTATATGAATCTTCAATGAAATATTAATAAATATTTTTTAAGTGTGTTAATGTAATTGAAATATTAAAATTTGTGTTTAAAATAAGTTTACAGAGATATATTTGGTTTTTAAGTTCCAAAAATTAAAAAGGGAATATATCTAGAAATAATATCAAGAAGATTTAAACTTAAGTAAACATGAAAATATATATGTGCCTGTGTGTCTGAAGTAGCAATATTTGCATTTAAATTAAAGATATATGGTAGAAGTTTATTTTATTATCATAATTAGTAATAAATTTCACAATTGTTAAAAAATAGTTATGCCTAATGACATAAATAAAACAATAATATTATTTTCTTAAAACTATTTAAAATGAGAACAGAAATGTTAACAATTTTAAAATAAGGTGGATCTCATTTAATTACATATATATTTGTATAACAAAGAGCCGTTTAGTTATAAGGTAAAAGATAAACTTACCTTGACAAAATATTTTTTTGTTTTTATTATATTGACACAAAATACTTTATAAAAGATGAACCAACTCATCAAAATATATGCTGTTTTAGAAGAGAGAGTCATGAAACAATGGTCAGCATACAAATACCCTAACTTATTAAGTAGAATTTTTGATTATATGAATTGTTAATGTTATGAAGTAGTTGAAAACATGAATCTTATTATCACTAAATATTGAATTGTGAATTCACGAAGAGAGTTTTAAATGATTTATATAGTAAATATTCTTAAGTTACATCTATAAAATTTATAGAAATTTTTCTTTTGTGAAATCACTAATGAATGCATGCTAAAAATTATTGTGCAATAAGAATATGGACAAAAACAGTTTATGACATTTTGTTATTAAAATGTATTGCCATCTTCATACATTCCATACCTTCTATGAAATTAATAATAGATTAAGATAAATTAGCAGTTGTTTCAATTTATGAAATGTTATTTTTGCTAAAAATTGCTTCCATTATTTTAGTCTATACACAGTATATATGAATATTGTACTGAGAAACTGGATATTGCTCAGACTCATGCCCCAAAAAGACAAATAAATCATTTTGTGCAGATAGATGAATAAATCCATGCATATAGATAAATTATTTTCATGTAAGCTATCAATTTCAATGCTTTATTATTATTATTATTATTATTATTATTATTATTATTATTATTATTATTATTATTATTATTATTATTATTATTATTATTATTATTATTATTATTTTTATTATTATTATTATTATTATTATTATTATTATTATTATTATTATTATTATTATTATTATTATTATTATTATTATTATTATTATTATTATTATTATTATTATTATTATTATTATTATTATTATTATTATTATTATTATTATTATTATTATTATTAAATGTAATTATGACTTATGCTATTTCTGATGATCAAATCATGTATCCTTTATATAATTATTTATATAAAATAAACAAATTATATTTCACCAAACTACTTTTCAGAGAATCATATTTTTCTCTTATCTAAAAGCATTATATAAGTGTGTGTGTGTTTGAACTGCACTGTTTCCTAACTTTGAGTTTTCATTTTTTCTCAAAGCAACTTTATTAAGTTACTAAAGTATGATACATCTGTGCAGGGACAACATTCTGTCACCTGCAGCAGTGGGCCATAGAGGCTACAATGATACATTGATATTCTACAATTGGATGGTGGCTCAAAGCAATGAAACTGCCTTATCCAATATATTAGGTATTACAGGTATCTAAAAAAATAGTTCTGAGTATAAACATTTAGAAAATACAGCAAAAAAGAGACATGAATAGGCAAAACCCTAAAGGGAAAAAAACAATGATTAGTCACATGGTCCCATTAAGTCCTCAAAGTTCATGATCCAGTTCGTATTATGTAACCTTGTTCTGAACTAGATTGTGACAAAATTTCAATTGTGATTCTGCTTTACTAATCCTATTGAGTTCTTTTAATCTAAGTTGAGTTCTATTTTTTGATTCTTAAAGTTCCAATAATAAAATCTGACTGTTTGTTGAGTTCTAATTCATGGTTTTTAAAGTTTCAATTATAAAGTCTAAAGATTTGTGCTTGGTCTTTAGGTTTTTCTTAATAATTTAAATATAAAGGGATTGAGTAGCTAACCACTTATGTTTCTGTCTAGGTACATAGTCTCCTATAAATCCATTTTTATCTCTAAATCATTCACTTCGTGAATCTGAATTAAGTTGAAACTTATTTAAATTTTTATTTATTATTTTTGTGGCATCCCAATCGCACTGGAAGTGACCCAATAACTTATGATCTAGTCATCATAATTTTTTAATTTTTATGCAGAAAGGTAACTTAAATCAAAATCCATAATGTTTAATTGTTAATTTGAGATCAAATCAATATTTAAAATAATTTTATTTCCTGCAAAGTTTTGCCACATTTAACCACTTCCGGTTCAGCACTACGATATCATTACTTTTTTTTTATGGATAATTTAATATTTGGAAAACATTTTTTTATGGTTTTGACTAATCTTTACATCTGGCATGTTTTTTGAACTGTTTTGCACCCTCCCTGACTGGGTTGTAGTAGTTGAAAGCAGTTTTATTTCTTGATATCAGGAGTTATATTTGAATTCCCAGGAATACCATTGTTGAGCATTTTTTCTTCACTTTTATTTTCACAGGTATTAATTTTCTAATCATTTTAAATTAGTTCCATCATCAAAATTAGGATTTTTATTATTACTTTCCACTTTTTGTTGTTAGGTTACATTTTAAATTCATTTTCTCAGTTTTAATCTTATTTTGATGATTCTGGTAATTACTTATGTCAGCTTTCGCTTGATGAATGGTGGCCATTTGCATTCTTTAAAAAAAAACACATATGAATAGAATACCCAAAGGGGTAGGGAACCTTTTTTCTGTCAACAGCCATTTAGATATTTATAATATCATTTGCAGACCATACAAAATTATCAATTTAAAAATTAGCCTGCTATGTTTGATCAAAAATTTAATTAATTTACTTCTAAACATTAGGAATAGGCAATCTCTTCAACTGCCAGGCGAATTTCAACTTTCCCTTTTAAATAAGGGCCATGATGTTTTTGTGAATTAAAAATAAAGTAAAATCATCATTATTAATGACTGTTGCACATTTAATGACAATTTTTTTTCAATTCATCTTGTAACTATTCTTTGTGATACATTTATATTCTTGAATTTCTTTTTATGTTATGGATAGGTTAATTATACAACAGGTGCAGTATTTTATACACTTCTCTTCAAAAAATAGTTTTAAATTTTTTGCTTTTTTTTTTTTAATTAATGGATTTAAAAGAAATCAACACTATAATAAAATTAAAAATAAAAATATCAAAATGAAATGGATTTCAATGCCATTTATATCAGATGAGCAGGTCAAGCTTATTAGGAAAATTTATAATGGTTTGTGTCATATTGCTTTTTTCTCTACAAATAACATAAATAGATTGCTTAATAATTCTAAAATTCAAAATTCAAAGTTTAATCAAAATTCTATTATATATAGATTGATATGTGGATGCGGCGTACAATACATTGGTGAATCTAAGTGTACATTTGAGAAGAGAATAAAAGAACATATGCTTTTATATAATAGAATTCAAAAAGAGAATCAATATGGAACAGATGTAAATAAACCTTCATCATCTGTTATATTTGATCATAATAAATCTTGTCAATATGGATTTAAATTTGATTATAAAAATATGAAAATTATTCAAATTGAACGTTGTCACAATAAACGTAAAATAAAAGAGGCTATGTTGATTTCAAGAAATCGTCAAATGTTAATGAATCGCCAGTCATCAAATGTTAAGATAACAGAATTGTGGGAAATCTGAATTGAACTATGGGTATTGTTAAGGGTTGTCTCATTTTGATTATTCAACGTTATATAGTTGATAAAGACTACAAAGTGTATAGTCGAAAGTACTTCTAAAAGAATATAATTTATATAAATTGTACTGTATTTTGATATATATATATATATATCCCAATATATAATACTGTATTTTGATATATATATATATAGTATTATTTCTGGGAGCTTCCATGTAATTAAAATATAATAGCTAAATAACTGTCGTTTCAGTACAATAAAAAATACTTTCTTCAGAGCTTTTTTGCCAAAGATTTGAGAAAGAAGAAGCTTTGAGAAAAATAATTGATACTGTACTAAATATCAGCTATTTAGCTATTATATTTTTATTACACAAAAGATTCTGGAAATAATACTATGAATTCATTTATTCATGAGAATATTGGAATTAACATATACCTATATATATAATAAAAAATAAAAATGATGAAATAATATCCATGTAAATAGAAATAATTTTTAACCTTTGATGTTATCAAGAAATTATTAATTATTATTAATAGACAATCCCTGAGGCCAAACCAGTTTTTTCATTAAAATTATAATAGTTATTTTGTTTGTGTTTTTTGTTGAAGTACTTCAAACAAGTTCTCATATGAATTTAAACCTATAAAGCTATTTTTATAGTGCCAGAATATAAGAGAATAGTGACTTTTTTGACATTCTGCAAATATAATTGCTATTCTCCCACATTATCATGCATATACAAATAACTTTCTTGGTTTAAATCCATATAAGAACATAGGTTTGAAATAAAAGAGAATCCCTTTTACTTTTACCAAAAATTCAAACAAAAGAACTATTATATGTTTAATGAAAAAACTGATTTGTCATTTAGTAGAATAATTTTAACATCAAAGGCTAAAGGTCATTTCTGTTTACATGGATATTATCTCATGTCTATTCTTTATTATAATAATAATCCATGGAAATATTTCAGTGAATCTATATATACCTATTTCTCTTTTTATATGATAGATCATTTACTGAAAATTATATATAAAAAATTGTGTAAAAATACATTGTATATATGGAAAATAAGGGAATTGGTTCAAGACATAAGAAATCAATGAAAATCATTAAATAAACTATATGAAAAATGTTGTTAAAATGTTATATTTTTGATGGTCTATCACATTCTACTTCATAAATATTGCACATAAATAAAAGTGAATTACAGATACATAAATTTCGTTTGAAAAATAAAAAATATAGAAATCAAAGAGGCAGAATGTATAATTTGATAAATAACAAATTTTATTTGCTGTCACCTTCTGACAATAAATGCATACATTAGCACATGTTTGGAATACCATTGCTATCACTAAAACTTGCAATATCACTGCTATCACTAACAATACTTTGGTCATCATGTTCTTCTTTCATTGATGAAGTTTTCTCTGTAAACTCTTGAACAACATTAGCAGTTTATAAAAGAATTCACTAATTAATGGAGGGCTTATATAGTGGCTAGGTTGGTGCTAATTATATAGTCAGGATTGGCCACTCAACAATGGTTTTTCCAGTCAAAAACAATACAATGCAATGATACCAGACTGCGATTTTAAAAATACAGCAATGTTTTAAAATTTTTTAAAATATGGCTACTTTTTTTGGTCTTCTTTTACTATTAATTATTTCTATTTTGTGATTTTTAAAAACAACTTTTAATTATTCAAAACAACTTTTAACTTTTTTTTTTTACTTTGTCTTAACTTTTTTTCTACTGTGAACAACATAAAACAATAAAAACACAAAAACAAAAATAGAATGTCCAGTAGTCTACATGGGTTCCACTGTTATGGGGACAGTCATTTCAGATAGGATGCATAGGAAGGGTCATTTTATTAGTATCATGGTATTTCACATTGAAATGAGACTTTCCGCTTTTATCTCAGAAAATTTATCTTTTTAAATCTCCATTGGCAAAGTTTTGCAACTTACGCATTGTGTAAGAAAGGGTGGACCTGGTTGGACAATTTGTAGTCAGTCACACTGTGTGATTTAAGTATAAATTAAATTACTCTTGTATGGAGATTTTAAAATTTGTGAGCACTTGAAATCCAGACACTGCCAGACAATACAGTAGCCAACTGTGAATTGTACAAATTTGCATAAAGAGTTTTGAAGCACAAAACAAGCCATAATATTTCTCTGCAATGCCATCAAACAGCCTGCAATGGCTAAGATAAACAGAACTGTTTTCTTAGCCAAAAGTCAGGCTACTTAAACAGCCTTTGTAAGTGTTCTTGGCTAGAGAGAATGCCATCGATTGGCCAAGCCTGGCTATGTAATTAGGACTAGGTCTTTACATAATTCTTTATAAGATGGCATTAGCAAGTTTATACCCTATAGAAAAATGAAGCTCATTCCTCATTAGGATAATATATGACAAAATTATTACTTATATTGTTAGCAAGATCACAACTTTCTTTAATGAAATTAGCATTTAACACTGGATCACCATTTTCATTTATCACTATTTTTTTTAGGAATGGGAGTTTTAAAAACAATCTCTATGATTTCTTCCTCATTTAAAGGTTTATCAACTAGCAATTCATGCATATTTTTAGATGACATATCATTAAATCTTTCTCTGCCAATTAAATGAGCCATTATTATGACGTTGGGAAATTCAGTTATATTAGAGGCAACAGGATCTTTGTTTTTCACACATTGTAGTCAAATAACTTCCCAACATCCATTCAAAATTGAAGATCTTAATTCAGGTAATGTTAATCCAATTTTATTTACCCAATCCATAATAAAAAATTTCTTCCACACATTTATTACATTTAATTTTTAATTATTCAGTGTGTCCAAAATGTATTGAAATGTTTGTTCTCAGTAATAAGTTTTAAATATTGTAATAATTCCTTGGGCTAGTGGATGATTCAATGACTTGTACATTTGGCTGTTTCAAGACCAGATGGCCATGAACATTACTTAGCATCACTATAACTTTAAATTTTAAACCTTTGGCATTCATAAATCATTTCTGGAATGAAACATTTGTTGAACTATTTCATAAAATTTCATTGATGACCCAAGTCTTTTTATGTGCCATCCATTGAATGTGGTTCTTGGGCTCAATTAACAACAAGAGATTCCAATATGTGATTTACTAAAGCATTGGAGCAGAATATCAAAGTGTCATTATCGTTTGCTACTTTGAAACCATCTGCAGTTTTTTTCAATTTTGCTAGAGTATGTTCTACTTGCCATTCTCTTCCAGAAAAGACTGCTTTTATCAGCAATTTAAACTTAATCAAGAGAGTATCTTCCATTTTCAGTACTTTTACTAATTTTTTTGGAAATTTTTTGGCAGTCTCAACTGCCTATGAAATTTTAATTTTTATTTTAGTGTTATGGAATGCATGTCTTTCAAGAAACTTTGTCATCCAACCTGTACATGCCAACAATTTACATTCCTTGTTCAACTCAGATGAAGTTCTTGGCTTGATTTCATTTATTTGTTTGTAAATTTTTAATGCTGTTTACTTGATGGCATTTCCAGTTACTGGTACTTTTTTTCTGACATTTCACCTATTCACATTATTAAGGTTTTTTTCATTTTCTCCTTAAGAATAAATATCTCTTGTGTAAAATAATGGCTTAGCACTCAAATTTGTTCTTAAACATACCAACTTTCTAATTGCAGTTTTATTGCCTCTGGTAGTTGTTCTGATAGTAGATTATTGTCAACTAAAATGCTTTCCTACAGATGTTGCTCTTTTTTTAGTTGCAAGATGATCTAAAATTTGAATTTTAATATCCAATGAAATTGCTTTCCTCATTTTTTTGTAGATGAATTATTTGACATTGTATGAGACTACAGAAAAATATTTCAGATTTAATTAGCAAAACATAAATTCAAAAATATACATCCAATGTATAACTTACCATCTATTGATTTTTTGACAAAATTAATAAATTTAAACAAATTAATCAATTAAATTTAAAGAAAATTAATTTTTTTTAACATCAACACCAACAATGAACCTTTTTTTTTTAAAAAAAACCTAATGTCAAAATGTAAACAATACATCAATATCAAAAAGAAACTTTCATTTTTATTTTAAAAGACATTTATTTGTGCCTCATTGTCAACAGTCAAGGCTAGATGACTAATATTGCAAGTTAACAATTGCCACCTATAATTGCTTTATCTGTCTGTATGGGGAATCCCCACCATGATAGGAAACCTGTATCATCTCATTCCATCCACCCAGAAATCCCCACATACTCAGACTACCGCCACATTACAGGATTTTTAAATGGATTTTTCAGATAAATTTTACATTGCATATCCTGATTAAGTCATAATTTGAATACTCAAGGACCAAACAATATAGACCAAATGAAGTTATACAAGTATATTATATGTCCAGACCCACAGGGACTTCAATCCAACTTTTGTGCATCTGGGGCACAAATCATTTCAGTACGAATGTACATAGGTTACTAATGTTCAACCAAAATTCTACATATATAACATAATGTAATCTTTACACTACTAAAAATAAAGTTGTTTTTTTTGTTCCTCCAGGTCTCCTGCAACTGCATTTCATTACTCGAAGTCCTGGAGTATCCATTAGGCATCATCTTTCATTTAGTGGTTGGGAGTATATTAACTTAATACACAAATGTTTTTCAAGGCCCTAATTGGGAACATGTTACTTGAATTGTTTTGATAATTTGAGACAAATGAGCTTAATTAAAAGGAAGATAATCCACATGATCCAACATTCCATTATCGGTCCAGATATGCATGATTCTTCAATTACACTGCAGGACCACATGGGAATAATGATGGCTGGCAATTCAATTGTATAGTTTTATTATCTTGGGGAAATACAGATAAACCTAATCAAAGTCCTTAGTTGGGAGAAGTTCAATAAGTTCTTTAAGGTAATTTATTGAGTTACCATTGTCCTGGTGAGTTTGATCCTGGACCAGGTTTGGTCCACCAGCCATTGCTAGCATGACTTTTTGTCCTTTTACCTAAGTTCTTTAATTTTCTTGATAAATGTCTCTTCAATTGTATTCCCTCTTACCTCTTGAAATATTTTTATGTT
The DNA here is from genome assembly GCA_028023455.1 of Epiperipatus broadwayi. Taxonomy (NCBI): domain Eukaryota; kingdom Metazoa; phylum Onychophora; class Udeonychophora; order Euonychophora; family Peripatidae; genus Epiperipatus; species Epiperipatus broadwayi. Next base: position 35,489 of record JAQFVV010013364.1, read on the forward strand.
TCAGGCTAACCATATAGCAAAGTTCACTTGCATTGCAAGTCTGATGAGCCCGAATTTACCTTTCTTGATTACTTTGAGAATGTCAATAGCCATCATGTTTTCATCAGAAGCCTGCAATTGAAACCACTTTCGTATAGCATTCCATCATTTACAATCTGCCATGATATGGTCAAAATCTTCAACTGAATGACTTTTCTGTAACAAGAACAATTTCTTTTGTTACACTTTCATTTTCAACAATTTTTAACCACCACATCTGTAAAATGAATAATCCAAAGGTTATATTTAATTCAATAAATGTGTATTTTAAATTGATGAACTAAATCCTCAGACAATGAAATAGCACCATAGGCAAATATACAGTTTACATTTATCAGACACCTGTCTAACAATTTATTTGAACTACATCAATAATATCTATCTGTTTGTTCTAAAGCTATGTATTTTTACAATATAACTCTTTATGAACAATAAAGTTTGATTTGAAACATAATAATAGTAGTAGTGGCAGCAACAGTAGTAGTAGTAGTAGTAGTAGTAGTATCAGTAGCAGCAGCTGTAGCCTATGCAGTAGCCATAGCAGTAGCAGAAGCAGTAGCAGTAGCAGAAACAGCAGCAGTAGCAGTAGCAGAAGGAGAAGAAGAAGGAGAAGATACATTTAACATATATATGCAAAAAGTGAAAAATAAAAAATATTGAATAATAATATCTACCTTGAATTTGATAACTACAAAGTTACAATATAGATTTGATAGCTGAAATACACAGGCTTATATATACCTGTGTCTATATATGTAATAGACTGGGTATGAGCACAGACTTTCACCTGACCCACCACTCTCCACACTATCTCATAACACTGATACACTATTAAAATTAATCCTTACATTGTAAAATAATTTTTATTTTTACCATAATATAGATTGCTTTTAAGATATATTAACATAATATAAATTAAAGAATAGTCTTATTATTTGCTTAAAAAAGAAATATGGTTTATTGATTAGGAGTTCATAAAATGTTTGACTGCCAGTATCGATCCTGGGACATTCTGATCCCAAGTTGGACACTCTACCAAGTACATCTAACCATGCAGAGCTATATTTGCTACTAAAATATTGAATACCTTAAAATATTTCCTAATACTCCATTAATAAGTAACAGGTGCTTAGTTAATAAAATATGTATCTAATTATTATTACCTAAAGGCCAAAATTCTAGGTTAAATTGTGTTGGTTATATATATATAATGCCCATGGTTTACCTTTATGTAAATAACATGGGGGTAATAAGTTGGCAATAACATTTTTTATGCATCTAAAAATAATTAAAGAATATCTAAAGCATTACATTTACTTTTTGCTATTTATGCATTTAATGTTCATGTAATTAAATATTTTCACTTTTAGATTCATTTTATATTTTTTATAAATTTTATTGTCCTTTGTATATCATTACTTTCAAAATCAAAAGGCGTCAATGTCAAGCGTTGGTGGCCTACTGGCTAGTATAGCTGCTTACTAACCAGTTGTCCCGGGATTCGCTTCCCGGCTGACGCCTTGACGTATAAAAAAAAATGAAAAGGCATCATCATTTCAATATCTATATATTTATATAATTGTTAAATTTTATTTTAAATTTATTTATTAATTTTGTTAATACTTTTTTTTTATATCTAGGTATAAATTTTTAAATTTATTTCCATTTTTATTTTGCTATAAATATATATATTTAATATAATGATTAAAATATTTAAGTTAGTACAATAGTAAAATAGTGAACTAAAAATTTCTGATGTTATTCTTAACCTGAATAAGTAAAAAGAAAAAAAAACTCAGTTTAGCCAATTGAATACAATAGATGCTTCAATCTGCTGCTTGAAACTCGGACATCACATGGCTTTTCCAGCAATAATCATAAGATAATTTTTAACAATACTTAAAACAGAAGAAAACGGAAAATACCTTTTTCCTTTTCGTTTGATTTCGAAGATAATTTTTATATTTTGAATCACACAGAAAAAAAAAAGGTCTTAATATTTAGACTTATTTTGGTCTTCTGAAGATTTGCAGCTTTTGTTATTCAATTATTTACAAAAGTAAATATGATTTATTAGTAGAGTGGTGGTCATAGCCGAATTTTTATTCCATTTGACTTTTAACTCGGAGAAAACTACTTTTTAACTCAACAAAATAAAACATTAATTTAGAGCCAAGAGTGAGAAAAGAGCTTAAAATAAGAGTTAAGTCATGACAGAAATTATTGTAAACAAAGAATGCATTCAAATATCTATATTTAACGTTTGTGTCTATAGAAATACATTATTTTATATAAACACATCTTCATTTTACTGCAATATTTTTCTTTAGTTTCTTTTTTTTTTTTTTGCAATACCAACTACAGTATTTACAAAAACTGAAAAGTTTCTTTTTAAATTTAATTGTTAATAGTTTAGGTAGCGTTGTTTGGTATGTTCTTTTAATTAGATAATGAGTTCTATAGATTACGGTTGAAAAACAAGTTTTTTTTTTTTTGAAAGATCTCATTAATCGACAAAATTTTCTCAAGGGTAACAGCTGTGTAAACGATTTCTATTTTAAAAACAGAAGGTGATCTCATGTAAAATTTGATAAACAGAAGAGAGAGAAATGTAACAGAAAACTTGAAACCCTGATATTTTCTTTTAGCAAAGAAATCCAATTAATAAGTATTATTTGATCAATTTTGAAAGCGATATAATTAGCCTGAGACTAAAATAATTAATGAAAAATGTGTTGATCTGAAAACAGAAGAAATAAAACTAATCGAGGGGCTTGCCACTCGAGAGTTCCTATTACGTTCGAACATTGGAAGTGATAAAGAAAAATTGTGACCTGTGGATTTCTAATTCGCTAGTTTACTACTTAACTATTGCATTAAGCCATCCAGATTAAAAATAACGACATAGATAATGTATAAGAAGACTAATAAGTGTGTACATTTATATTTTATATATTTCTTAAAATTGCAATCTATTTTCTAGTTAGTTTATTTGTGATCTCATTAAAGTTTATAATATTGGTACATGAAGTTAAAAAAAATAAATGCAAAAAGAACCAACAAATAACGTAAATATTAAAGTTAAAAAAAATATTGCCTTTAAAATGAAGTCAGAAAGTTTGCCCCCCCCCCAAAAAAAATCATATATAGTTATTCAGCAACGTGATAATTCTTTCAAATAATAAAATACACCCGTGACTAGTAGTAAGGAAAAGGCACAAGTTAAATTGTATTACTATATCATTATACTCCATATTATAATGTTTTGCCAGAATTCTCAAAGAGAATCATAAAATAATCTAAATATGTCCATGTGTTCATTTCTTTTGCCCAAATATTAGTAGTTAGTCATGCAGTAGAGTAATTTACCATTGTTTTCCTACCTATTAATATAATTTATTCAAGCACAATCATTATTAGAGTTATATGATGAATTTTTTATTTTGGATGATTTAGTTCAGTAGTACAATGGCAGTCTCTGACCATTAAAAACTAAAGATAGCAGCCCAGTTATATCACTTCCAGTGTTTGACTTTTTGTGAACTCCTGAGCTATAAACTACTTTATGATGGTGATGATTATTATGATGATGATAATGTTTCAACAATAATCTTTATTAATCCTTTAGATTGCATGGCCTTACATAATGTTGATTATAAGGGTTACAAGTGCAAATCTGGCGTAATATTAAAAGTTATTTACAGTCACTAAATTAATATTGATTATTGTTCTTTTAACTGTTAATCCTGTAGTATACTAGGGTGACGACTTGTAATTTATGTAGCACAAAATCAAGCTATGGATACTGTAGAAATAACAAAGTTAATTCAGAGTAGAATTCTACATGGTGACAGCCAGAACAATGCAGTAGATGGGGAGAAAATTATTATTATTATTATTATCATCATCATCATCATAAGTTTTTAAAATTACAGGTATAAATTTATTTATTTGTCTTGAGTTTTTTTTTCAATTTTTCATTATACACCTTAACTGTCAACAAAGTTCCATAAAAAACTTTAATCAGAAGGTAAATTCAATAGTGACTTTATTAACAAGTTCAACTCTACATTTGTTTATTTACATCCACATGAGTCAGTGAATGTTAAATTTGATTTATAAAGCACATTAATGCAATGATCTATCTATTTTTATATAATCATTCTTCAGTGCCAGATTCTTGATTGGATATCTAGAAAGAAGTTCTCCAGAAAGAAAATCTAAAGATAAAATTTTCATTTTACTTAACAGCTTTTTACATTTTCTGTGATCTAACATCTCTTTTGATATTTTTTCAAGGCATTTGTGAAAGAATATGAAAGCATTGAAAGAAGTAAACTTGGATGAGTTGGAAATATTTATCATGATCTTATTTAATTGAATATAAGGACATTTCTTCTTCAAACAGGTACATTATATTTAGCAATAAAATATATTACTGTTAAAAAAGCTATCCATAAAGTGCCTGCATCACAATTATGTGCCAGTTAGCTTTTTATCAAGGTCATTCCTAGAAATTGCTTTAGATTTTATTTTGAAATAAAGGAATAAAATAAGTTAATCTATAATTCAAGATTAATTTTAATACTATGAGGTAAGATTGTTTTAGTCTATTGCTGCAGAAAGTTATATTCAAATTTTGATATGTTTCCTAGTTGTTTAAATGAATAGTTGGACATAGTGACCTCCTTGAATTAGGAGTATGACTCCAGAAATTTGAAAAATATTTTCAAACTCTTCATATCCTTATTAAGATAGACATTTCTATTTGAGGAAATGATTTTTTTTGGAAAATCAAAGTAATGACAATACTATAGAATATAGATGAATTTAATTCTGAAAAATCACTGATAAATATCTACTATGTCTATCATTTAGTGTCAGTTGAAACTTTTTATTGCAGAATATTTTAAAAAATAAATTGATGGTTTTCTTGTTTTTAGTGTTTTTAGAAAAGCATTTGTCCCAAAAGAATCACAAAATATCTTTCACTGTAAAATGCTAATATTAAAACTTATATACAAACAGCTCTAATCTGGATTAATTCCATCCTCTCTATAGCTAAATAAATAGCCCTAAACTAATAACAAAATTCTTGTTAACTTTATTCTTTTAATTATGTAGTAGGGAATACATAATAACACTGGGAAATAATCTTTTGGAGCATTGTTGTGTTTATTTGTTTTTAAAACTGATATAGTTTTGCTTTTATTCCAAATTTTTGGAATAGTTATTAAGTAATATTGCTGAACAGTTTTATCAACCATGCTTTGGCTTTAGGTCCTAATTGTTTTTTATGGAAATTATGGAAGTATGTTATCAGTACATGGATCCTTTCATACTTTAAGACAAAAAAAAATTCACTAATATCTATTGATTTGATGAGATTATTTATTAGAAGAACATGTGAAAGAGAAACTTGTAGTTCTACTCTAATGATGCATTTTCCTTTTCTGTCAATATTAAAATTTAGAAGTCTGATAAATATAAGCTAGCAATCTCATTATAAAACAGTGATGGTAGTTAATCTTTTGGAAGTGTTTTTGCAATCACCAGTTTATGTAAAAAAACATCTTAATGATGCCTTTGCAATGCTTTTGTTTTTGTGATAGCATTACCCTGTGATTTAATAAATTTGTAAACAATTTTCAGATATTTAGTAGGTAAATATTAGTTATAAACAGCACTGAAGACTTTGTTTCAATTTGGAGTGAATAGCTTTGGATATCCTTAAGAGATGGACTTTTTAGCTTCTAATATTCCATTCAAGATATCCAATAAATTATCTCCATTTCAAGAATGATTAGACTTGGTTTATTTTATCTATGAGAAAAATTATCTTAGAAAATCAGGAGATAATACTCAACAATTTTTGTCAAAACAAAATTCTTAAATAGAATGTTTCTTCTTGCTTGGAATCTTCAGGTAAGTACAAGTTGTTTAAACCCATCTCCAGATGCTACTATGAAAATTTGAGATTTATTTATATAACAGATATATTGAAGATCTGGTAAAGGAGACTATGGCCAAGTTATATTAAGAGATTTGTAAATACTGCATACATAAAATATCCAAATGATGATTGCAATAATATTTGAATTATCTTCAATAGAAACTATGTTTAAAATAAATTTTATCAAATCAATGTAAATCCAAAAATGTTAAGGTGAACTTATTAGAAAAATAATGGGTGTCCTAAATGCAATAACATAAACTTTGTGCCAATAAATTATTTTGTAGATCATCTCAATTTTGGATTTTGAAATATCTCCAATGTTAAACTGAAGTAAGTTTATTGCATTTCTTAGATGAAGAAAAAATATATTTATAAAGAATATACTTAGCACTTAAGATGTTCCATGATTATCAATACCATGCAGCCATTTTCATTTTAAAAGTCTAAGACTCTTATCTCTGTAGGCTGATGTGACAGAAATATATGATTCTATTGATATCTTGAACTCCATAAAGATTATTGTCTAGGTAAAAGTATTTGACTATACATTTTAAAAGCTGTTATTGATTCTTGGAGATTTATGTAAGATAATAATGTCATTTCTTTTGAAGTTAAATATTCCAAAATGTCTAAAGATTGTTCCAGGGTTCTGCCTATAATTGTACAATTTTATAATTTTGCTTTGTCTATATTTGAGAAAAATTCCAATAATTGCAGCTTTAAAAATATGATTATTTACAAAAGATGTGTTGATGTTGTCTTTGTTTGTGAACATGAAAATAGTATAAACTGTTTTTTGGATGAGTTAAACAAGGTAAATGGTTTGAAATGGACTATTAAAAAAGAATAAAATAAAGCTGTTAAATATCTTTATTTTTATGTTAGAAGAGAGGATGATTTACTAAAATTGGTAATCAAACCATTGCAAAAAAGAGGTTATATGCATTGTAAATAAAAAATATCAGTTGGGCATAAGATGAAAAGTCTTAAATCTTTTTTTTATTTCTAATGGAAATGGGATTTAAACACAGACTTTCAGGCTGCTTTCAGCCATTCACTTTATCTCATACAACTGATACACATGACCATGCACATATGAAAAAGATAAATGATTTTTAATATATGTATTTTGTCCTGAACCACCTTTCATCAATCCAAATCATCATTTCCCATATATATATATAATCAGTGCTTTGTTGTTATAAAAGTGATAATTCATAAAATAGTGAAACATTTACAAAAGAGTTCATTGAAGTTGATTATAATATAAATTAAATTTATTAGACTTTATATCAATTTAAAAAGAAGTATACTACTTTAAAGGAGCCATGAATTCAATGATGAAAAATAGATACCTATTTTATATGATCAAATGTTCAAGATAAATTTTATTTTTATATAAATTTATATGTTTCATTTTGTGTTTTACATAATGTTAATAGATTGCTAAATAATTCAACAATATTGTATTTTTTAAACAAAAATGTCAAATTTTATGTAAGTGCTGTACTTAATTGAGATCTAATCTTGAAAAAAAAGTTAAAACGTATTGATTGTTTGTTATATAAAAAAATAAGAGTAATAATTTAATAATGGCATCTGTTATCTTTGATCATGAAAAAAAAACATGTGCTTATTTTCACTTTCAACTGGAAAAAAATGTAAGATTCTTCATGAGGAGGGAACCTATAATAAAAAAAAAAATTAAGGAGGCAATTTTAAAAAATAAAAATAGGATATCTTTAATTAACAGACAGTGTGATAATGTTAAATTTCATGAATCTTATGATATTTATTTCAGCTAAAATTGAACTTAAATTGGTTTTCAGTTGAAGATGGGTAAAAAATTAACTGAAAGTATATCTTTGGTTTATTATATTTATTTAGAAAATATATTGTCATTGTTGTAATTCATTATTTTTATTACAATATTATTACAATAATTATTCTATAATGATCATTTTATTTTATATGTATATATACAACAATTGAATGTATCTGTGTTCCATGTATAATATAAAATGTCTCATAGCACTCACCCCTAACTGATGAGTAGATATAAATAAACCCATGCCCAAGAATTTATATAGATTGAAAATTTACAAAATGGCAATTGTAAAAATATAATGTAAGTCATTATGGATGTAAATAATTCCCATATTAATAATATCAAAGTGAAGTCTCTAAATATTCATTTTTAATAACCTTGTTATGCCTTAGCACTTTTGCTAATTTTTTCTCAGTTGATTCCAGGAATTCTCGTACTGTTGACAAGTGTGAAACTTTTGTATGTTACAAAGTATTTTAATATAATTTTTTAATGATATGTATTCTAACACTTGCATTTCAATTTTTTATGATAATTACAGAGAATTTGAATTCAGACTTTCAATCTTCCTTTAATCATCAACTCCATCCTATACAATTGATAAAAATAACAACATACATGTGAAAAAGATAAAAAATCTCCTCTAGATGTATTTTGTGCTGAACCAGTACTCACCGGTTGATCTAGATCATCATCTCCCACACGTATAGAGTGCTTGGTTTATATTAAGAAATATTCAACCTTTAATAGACAGACTTCAATCTTCTCCACTCTTCAATTCTTCAGCCACTCTTATCATTGAAATCTGATGATGGCATGTTCAAAGCCCTATTATGCTAATTTTGTTATTATACCCAAATTGTCCATATGTCATTCTGACCCCTCATATATAGGACCTTAAGATGATTTAAATATGAAGAGGAGAGATGACAGTAAAATTACAAAACTAGAGCTTTGATCATGTCATCATTAGATTTTCAATGATATGGATGGATGGAGAGTTGAAAAATGGAAAAGATTGAAGCCTATCCATTAAAGTTTGACAATTTGCCATCTTAATATTAACTGAGCACTGATTATATTTATATGTCAGAGTTGATAATTTGGACCAACAGATAAGTGCTGGTTCACTGTGAAATATATATATTGGAGATCCTTTATCATTTTCACATGTCTAGTGTACCAGTGATAAAACATGGAGTGGATGACTGAAGGGAGTTTTAAAGTATGGGTTTAAATAATTATATATATATTGAAACAGTCGACCTTAGTTCAAGATCGAGTTTCATGGTTCTACCACAGCCCATGTGTCATCGTGCTTTTTTTTGTAAAAGGTATATAAACTATGTGTATTTCTGAGAAGCATCTATGAGATTTATAAATACAAATCTGAAATAAAAATCTTTAATTATTTTAAATATTAACTTTTATAGATGTGACTCAGATATACGTATATTACAGGAGCTTATATATATAATTTAAAATACTAAATAATTTTGTGTCTTTTAAAAATTGTATTTTTTTTTCTTACTTTTATTTTAATATTGTAATTATATTTTTTCATAAAACTACATATAAATTCAAGATGGAAGATGCAGTCGGTGACTGTCTAAAAATAATTAAAGGGATGGGAAGTTTGTTTCATGATTTTAAAAATAGAATTTGTAAATTAAAGTTAAGAAAAAGTAAAATCTAAAACAAAACTAATGGATTTTAGTTAGCTATTAACATTTTTTGTCACGTCCATTTCCAAACAGGAAATTAGACAGTTATCTCACGACTGCATTTCTACTAACAATAGAGTAAAGACTCTTCTAAATTAAGGATCCATTAGAGCCAGGAAATCTTATTAAAACAAACATTCTCTGAGGGGCTAAAAACTGACATAAATAGGGCTAAAAATCTATTATGTCAGAGTTTGGTCAATCATTGCTAGACAACTTCACATCCATTGAAATTTTGAGGGCTTAATCCACCATCCCCTCCATCTTTAGCCCAAACCATGCCAGGATGTAGCTCCTATCACTCACGAATGCCACCTGCCATAGAAGATCCCCAATACTTCATGGAATCCTGAGGTAACCAGCCCAAAGATACTATAATCACATTAGCCAATTCTAATTTTGTAATTTAATTTGTAAACTAATGTTTTCTTTATGTTTATTTTTTTTTAAAAGCTCACTAATCTTTTTGTATCAATTCTCTGCTATCCAAAATAATCGTTCATCCAACTCATGCTTCTTATTATTTTTATAATTTAGTGCCATTATAATTAAATTTTAATAATATTTTTATATTTTCTCACTTAATTTTATTTGTAAATGCCAATTAAACCCAGTCTTATGAACTTAGAAGAGGGGGGGGATTAATGAGTTCTTATTATTTATTTCTAATAGTTCATAAGATTGAGTTTGTATTTTAAATGAACACATGCTTTTAAATAAATATTTTATCACAAGTTTATCCAAAATATATAAACACTTTGCAGTCTGGGGTGGATACATCATCACCACAAAGACTGGTGACTTAAATTTGTTTTGTAATTTGCACTATAAAGTGCATGGTGTTTAATTGTTGTTTCCTATGTTAAATATTGATTCAAGAAGAGGAAGTAATGCACACTTCATTAATGATAGTTTAATTTATAATCAATGACTGTAGATTGCATGGGTCATTATTTTAACATATCATTATGTATTTGTTAAATCATTTAAAGCTACTTTAATATTTAAATTTAGTGATTTTATATTATTATGATATCCAATTATTTATAAGCCTCATAGGGTTTTGATCTGATTCACCTGTACCTCACTCCAGGGAGTCATGATCCTCATCATTTGTCATTTTTCTCCGAGTATATATTTATATACTGCTTTGAATTGCCTGTACCTCACTCCAGGGATTCAAAGCTTCATCGTTAGTGTTTCTCATTCATAATAGTCTACATTTACTTCTAGAACATGCAGGTTAGAGTAGATGAAGCACTGTATGTATGTGTCATGGTCTGGCCCATAGAATCTTCCTACCTACCTTTTTCTTCCTAAATTGCTTTAGCAAGAAGCTGACATGTACCACCTTTAAAAAAGAATTGGAAAATGACCTTATCCTGGCCAAATGTGACATTTCCTCTCGCTGATATTATTCTAGCACCACCATTTCTTACAGTTAGTTTTCCAGCCTATTTAGCAAAATAAATTGTAATGATATGTGATAATAAATGTTTTTTTCTTTTTTTAATATTTTCCATTGGAATTTAAATTCAACTTCTCATAAAGCTGCCCTCCTCTTTACTGAAATAAGCCATATCCGCAATTAAAGTTTTTTTTTTTCATATGTCATAGCATCTGCCGGGACGCGAACCCACACCCATCTGCAACCAACTACTTGCTTGCATGGCCGCTGCGATACCTCTCGGCTAACAACGCAAGACAAAGTTTTCACTATATTCTATCATTAAATGCTGAAAATACAAAAGAAATAATGTTTTAGTCTGCTGATCAAAATGTATCTTCATTTTAATTGTTATAAATCAAATATCTAAATAAAAATAAACTTATGTATTGATATTGTCTAATCAGCGAAACTCTATTGTATCTTTATAAATATATTTTTTTATGTATAAAATATCCACCAAAACATTCCGATAAATCCATTTCTTGTAACTGCCGCACTAAATTAATATTTGTTAAAATAAAAATAATTGTAACAAGTTTCTTAAATGGTTGTAATGAAAATAAAGTTTTACAAGTGTAGAGTTGATTATATATATAAACTCATCTTGAATTCTGTCCAAATAAATGTTTATATTTTAAATTATAATCCAGTTGTTTGAATCTTTTTACTAATATTTATATTTATATATAATTTTTAACTTGATATCTCGGGTTCACTCAATCCCATCATCATCATCATCATCACCAATTGAGTTCTCATGTAAAATGTTGTAGCACCAGGACAGGATATAATAAATTTATGTGGTATCACTGTAGGTGTTGTTCATAATGTTATAGATTTGGGGAATAGGCAAATAGGTTAGAATTCATGATTGCTTCTGACCTGTGTATCTTGGGCATGATTGGATTCGGGGTACTGTTGCTCAGATTCTAAATCTTGTTGGATGGACATACATTTTCGACTAGTACAATATATATATATATGCAATAAGGTTAATTGTGATAATTGTAAAGCATATATACTATTTTTAGTGCAAATTACCTACTTTATTAAATGTAGAATGATGTTGCATAATGTAAAATAAACTAACTGAGCATCTCCTATACAAATGGGTTACTGACAACTTATTACATCAAAGCCTCAAAAATTAAAATATTATATATCATTGCTGACTAATTTTCTGCACAATAAGTTCTTCAAAAAATACTATTTATTTATTTACACATTTTTATTATTACTGATAATAATTAGTAACAGTTAGTTGATACCAGTATTTTTTTTTATTACATTTCAATTAGTAATAAAAGAAAATGTTTTCAAGAAATATAAATATCCATAGCAGGTATTTAATACTTTACACAGATAAATGTGTATAATGTAAATTATATCATCATCATCTAGTAAATTAATGAGCATCAACCAAGGTATTCCCCAAGGAGAAATTTTGGCACTATTGCTATATATTTTAATATTTTTACAGCATTCAAAAATTTAATCATATTTTGATGATAACTAAATATTTATTAACATAAAAAAAAAGTTGAAAATGTGTTGTATCATATGCAAAAACTCTGTAATTTTTGATACAAATAACTATAAATAATAATAAAAAAACATTATAAAAAAAATCTCACAGATATCTTGGATTATATGTTGATAGTAATAATTGTTAGAAAACAGACTACAAAGAAATTATAAAACAATATTGAGAAATTTTAGATATTCAAAGATTTAGTATTTCCTATGATAGACTTTGAATCAGAAATAAGGAATAGATATAATGTAATAGTGATGGATATGATTCAGAAAATATGTAAATGCTATTAGGAATAAGTATTATTTTTCATATATAAATAAAGACCATTATAAGATCTAACATTGCTATAAATATTTTATATCAGAACTTATGTTTATCAAATTGTATAACTAAAATTAAATTTCAAGAAATAATAAGAAAAATAACATATGAAAACAAAAGAAATAACAACTACTGAAAGTCTGTATATAGAAGACTCTATTTTGCTAAGAATAAGTAAGTTGGACAAATATATTATGTTAATAATAAGTTAGAAAAAAAAACATGATACTATAAATAATATTATTTATAATAAATAATAAAAATATCATATACAACAGCTATATAAATATATATAATTATACATTAATAATTATAAATGTAATATTTGATAAATTTTACAAGCACCATATTTGAAATCGTAACAAATTATAGAAAGTAATCATCCTTTCCTTACAAATGCTGTTAAGTTCAGTCTGAAAAAAGGATGTTTACTTTCTATAGTTTATTATAATAATTATAAATAAAAAGCCATATACATTTACAGCACATGGTTTTATGCCTTCTTCAAATTTTAAGTATCTATTTCAATGTTAACCAATTATTACAGATTAAATGCTATCTAGTCTTCTATAATAGAAGTAAACTAACAGCAATAACAAAATAAAATATGAAATAAAAACAAAATAAAATTAGGATACAATGAAAGTTCAGAGAATTGACTAAATAACATAACAATATACAGAATAAATAAAAATATATTTTATATAACATTATGTATACTACCTTATATAATTATCTATTCATTCCCAATTGGACAGTTATCAACTAAAATTATTGAAGTTTTATTAATATTCATATAGTTATTTCAGTTATGCTTAATATAGTATGTTTAATATATTTGTCTTCTTTTTGGATCACTAATGAATTTAAAGGTTTAATATTTTTCGTAGAACCTATTTCATGTTCATATGTTAAGCAGTGAATGAATAAAGCAGATTTATCATTTCACTTATTAATTGCATAATTATTATCTTTGGCTCTTTGTTTTCCTGTATAACCATAGAAAATATTAGGGATATAAACTCTATATCATTACAATTATGGCATTTTAACCTTACTGTATGCTTGAGACAGTTATTCTAGATTAACTGCTTTCTAATTATGTTGATTTAAATGAATAACTCTACACATTCAAGACTTCCATCTAAATATTTATTAACAATATTGTATTACAATATATATATATATATATAATCAAAACTACCCCAAATCTAAAATTAAACCAGACCAGAATAAAAATAATATTAAAACACAACCTAAGATTTCACTGCTACAAGCAGACTTCTCAAGTGTAAAGAAATAATAATAAAAAAAAAACACAACTTATATATACTATTAAAAATTACCCACAAATCCATTCACTTCCCATCCACCCTTAATATTAAAAGAACTCTTAAATAAGTTAATTGCTTCAGAATAATAAATTTTCAATAATAAAGACTCTTTAATTCTTCTTTTGATTTCATTTCTCTCAAAGAAGACAACCTTAGCTTCATCAAAATCAATAGTGTGGCCTGTATCTTTTACATGGACATACAAAGCAGAACTAAGATATCTATTTTTAACTCTACTTTTATGAACCTTTACTCTTTCATTTAAACTCAAACTACTCTGACCTATGTAAACCTTCTTACAAAATAAGCAAGGAATAAAATATACCACACCAGGAATAGTCTTTCTATCAAAAACTTCCTTTGTATTATTCAATAAATTATTCAATGTAACACCCCTTTTCCAAGCAATTTTCTTATTTCCAAACAATTTACTATTTCTACACACAATTTTATAAAGAAGACAATTTAAATGGCAAAGAAATAAAATCATATTTTTCTTTAACCTTTACATCCTTACAAATATTACTATTAAATAAAATACTTTTAACAAATTTATCAGAGTATCCAACACTTAAATAATCTTTATAAAATTGATATTTCTGAAACAAAGCTACCCCCTAGAATTATTTAATTTAATATTCCTATGACAATAATTCCTTAAAGCAGCTACTTTATGAGATACAGACTGATAGCTATCAGGTTTAATTATAGATCTTAATTCTTTACTTTTAACTAAATGACTGCACAATAAACAATTAGTTTCTATATTTCTAATCACCAAAAGATCTAAAAATTTTAACTTACCAAAATCTAACCCCCTCCTTCTAACACAAATTTTATAGAAGGATCAAAACAATTAAACTCATTTACAAATTCCTTCAATTTACCATTCTCAACAACAAATAAACAATCATCAACATATCTGACAAATAATTTTACATATAAACAATTCTTTTTAATAATAATTTCCTCTTCCATAAAACTAATATAAACTGAACATACTAAAGGAGAAATAATATAACCTATTATCCACCTTTCCTTAATCTTATAAAAATTACCTTTATAAGTAAAATACATAGAATCTTCCAATAACAAAAGCAAATCTTTAATTACCTTAATTTTTATTATTATTATTTTATTATTAAGGTAATTAAAGATTTGCTTTTGTTATTGGAAGATTCTATGTATTTTACTTATAAAGGTAATTTTTATAAGATTAAGGAAGGGTGGATAATAGGTTATATTATTTCTCCTTTAGTATGTTCAGTTTATATTAGTTTTATGGAAGAGGAAATTATTATTAAAAAGAATTGTTTATATGTAAAATTATTTGTCAGATATGTTGATGATTGTTTATTTGTTGTTGAGAATGGTAAATTGAAGGAATTTGTAAATGAGTTTAATTGTTTTGATCCTTCTATAAAATTTGTGTTAGAAGGAGGGGGGTTAGATTTTGGTAAGTAAAAATTTTTAGATCTTTTGGTGATTAGAAATATAGAAACTAATTGTTTATTGTGCAGTCATTTAGTTAAAAGTAAAGAATTAAAATCTATAATTAAACCTGATAGCTATCAGTCTGTATCTCATAAAGTAGCTGCTTTAAGGAATTATTGTCATAGGAATATTAAATTAAATAATTCTAAGGGGGTAGCTTTGTTTCAGAAATATCAATTTTATAAAGATTATTTAAGTGTTGGATACTCTGATAAATTTGTTAAAAGTATTTTATTTAATAGTAATATTTGTAAGGATGTAAAGGTTAAAGAAAAATATGATTTTATTTCTTTGCCATTTAAATTGTCTTCTTATAAAATTGTGTGTAGAAATAGTAAATTGTTTGGAAATAAGAAAATTGCTTGGAAAAAGGGTGTTACATTGAATAATTTATTGAATAATACAAAGGAAGTTTTGATAGAAAGACTATTCCTGGTGTGGTATATTTTATTCCTTGTTTATTTTGTAAGAAGGTTTACATAGGTCAGAGTAGTTTGAGTTTAAATGAAAGAGTAAAGGTTCATAAAAGTAGAGTTAAAAATAGATATCTTAGTTCTGCTTTGTATGTCCATGTAAAAGATACAGGCCACACTATTGATTTTGATGAAGCTAAGGTTGTCTTCTTTGAGAGAAATGAAATCAAAAGAAGAATTAAAGAGTCTTTATTATTGAAAATTTATGATTCTGAAGCAATTAACTTATTTAAGAGTTCTTTTAATATTAAGGGTGGATGGGAAGTGAATGGATTTGTGGGTAGTTTTTAATAGTATATATAAGTTGTGTTGTTTTTTTTTTTATTATTTCTTTACACTTGAGAAGTCTGCTTGTAGCAGTGAAACCTTAGGTTGTGTTTTAATATTATTTTTATTCTGGTCTGGTTTAATTTTAGATTTGGGGTAGTTTTGATTTTATATTGACTAGTTTAGCTTTATGCTTGTAATGTTTATATATATATATATATGAAAAACAAAAAAAACACAAGTTAAAAAACTTGCTAAAGCTTGTATTTATGATAACAGATGGTGTTCTACCAAAAACACTGTCAAGCGTAGTTTTCTGTTTACATAAACGTCAGAGTGAGTATTCACTATCTCTAACTTTAATTCCACTTTCAGATCATGATTTCAAGCTATTTGCTATCGTCAGTGAAAGACAGGAATAAGAAACTAGATCTAAACACAAACTCTGAGCATTTATGAAACAGTTTCTATTCAGCTTGCAAGCGTGAATCTTTTAGACATGTTAATGTCTTCAAACTCAGCATAGCAAGCCAGATAGCTACATGGGTCTGATCTCAGTTCAGCATCACCACATAGTAGAAGCCTCTGCAATATACATCATTGCAAGAAAGACCTCAAAGGTACATTTATGAAAAACAAAAAAACACAAGTTAAAAAACTTGCTAACGCTTGTATTTATGATAACAGATGGTGTTCTACCAAAAACACCGTCAAGCGTAGTTTTCTGTTTACATAAACGTCAGAGCGAGTATTCACTATCTCTAACTTTAATTCCACTTTCAGATCATGATTTCAAGCTATTTGCTATCGTCAGTGAAAGACAGGAATAAGAAACTAGATCTAAACACAAACTCTGAGCATTTATGAAACAGTTTCTATTCAGCTTGCAAGCGTGAATCTTTTAGACACGTTAATGTCTTCAAACTCAGCATAGCAAGCCAGATAGCTACATGGGTCTGATCTCAGTTCAGCATCACCACATAGTAGAAGCCTCTGCAATATACATCATTGCAAGAAAGACCTCAAAGGTACATTTATGAAAAACAAAAAAACACAAGTTAAAAAACTTGCTAACGCTTGTATTTATGATAACAGATGGTGTTCTACCAAAAACACCGTCAAGCGTAGTTTTCTGTTTACATAAACGTCAGAGCGAGTATTCACTATCTCTAACTTTAATTCCACTTTCAGATCATGATTTCAAGCTATTTGCTATCGTCAGTGAAAGACAGGAATAAGAAACTAGATCTAAACACAAACTCTGAGCATTTATGAAACAGTTTCTATTCAGCTTGCAAGCGTGAATCTTTTAGACACGTTAATGTCTTCAAACTCAGCATAGCAAGCCAGATAGCTACATGGGTCTGATCTCAGTTCAGCATCACCACATAGTAGAAGCCTCTGCAATATACATCATTGCAAGAAAGACCTCAAAGGTACATTTATGAAAAACAAAAAAACACAAGTTAAAAAACTTGCTAACGCTTGTATTTATGATAACAGATGGTGTTCTACCAAAAACACCGTCAAGCATAGTTTTCTGTTTACATAAACGTCAGAGCGAGCATTCACTATCTCTAACTTTAATTCCACTTTCAGATCATGATTTCAAGCTATTTGCTATCGTCAGTGAAAGACAGGAATAAGAAACTAGATCTAAACACAAACTCTGAGCATTTATGAAACAGTTTCTATTCAGCTTGCAAGCGTGAATCTTTTAGACATGTTAATGTCTTCAAACTCAGCATAGCAAGCCAGATAGCTACATGGGTCTGATCTCAGTTCAGCATCACCACATAGTAGAAGCCTCTGCAATATACATCATTGCAAGAAAGACCTCAAAGGTACATTTATGAAAAACAAAAAAACACAAGTTAAAAAACTTGCTAACGCTTGTATTTATGATAACAGATGGTGTTCTACCAAAAACACCGTCAAGCGTAGTTTTCTGTTTACATAAACGTCAGAGCGAGCATTCACTATCTCTAACTTTAATTCCACTTTCAGATCATGATTTCAAGCTATTTGCTATCGTCAGTGAAAGACAGGAATAAGAAACTAGATCTAAACACAAACTCTGAGCATTTATGAAACAGTTTCTATTCAGCTTGCAAGCGTGAATCTTTTAGACACGTTAATGTCTTCAAACTCAGCATAGCAAGCCAGATAGCTACATGGGTCTGATCTCAGTTCAGCATCACCACATAGTAGAAGCCTCTGCAATATACATCATTGCAAGAAAGACCTCAAAGGTACATTTATGAAAAACAAAAAAACACAAGTTAAAAAACTTGCTAATGCTTGTATTTATGATAACAGATGGTGTTCTACCAAAAACACCGTCAAGCGTAGTTTTCTGTTTACATAAACGTCAGAGCGAGCATTCACTATCTCTAACTTTAATTCCACTTTCAGATCATGATTTCAAGCTATTTGCTATCGTCAGTGAAAGACAGGAATAAGAAACTAGATCTAAACACAAACTCTGAGCATTTATGAAACAGTTTCTATTCAGCTTGCAAGCGTGAATCTTTTAGACATGTTAATGTCTTCAAACTCAGCATAGCAAGCCAGATAGCTACATGGGTCTGATCTCAGTTCAGCATCACCACATAGTAGAAGCCTCTGCAATATACATCATTGCAAGAAAGACCTCAAAGGTACATTTATGAAAAACAAAAAAACACAAGTTAAAAAACTTGCTAACACTTGTATTTATGATAACAGATGGTGTTCTACCAAAAACACCGTCAAGCATAGTTTTCTGTTTACATAAACGTCAGAGTGAGTATTCACTATCTCTAACTTTAATTCCACTTTCAGATCATGATTTCAAGCTATTTGCTATCGTCAGTGAAAGACAGGAATAAGAAACTAGATCTAAACACAAACTCTGAGCATTTATGAAACAGTTTCTATTCAGCTTGCAAGTGTGAATCTTTTAGACATGTTAATGTCTTCAAACTCAGCATAGCAAGCCAGATAGCTACATGGGTCTGATCTCAGTTCAGCATCACCACATAGTAGAAGCCTCTGCAATATACATGATTGCAAGAAAGACCTCAAAGATACATTTATGAAAAACAAAAAAACACAAGTTAAAAAACTTGCTAACGCTTGTATTTATGTAAACAGAAAACTATGCTTGACGGTGTTTTTGGTAGAACACCATCTGTTATCATAAATACAAGCATTAGCAAGTTTTTTAACTTGTGTTTTTTTGTTTTTCATAAATGTACCTTTGAGGTCTTTCTTGCAATGATGTATATTGCAGAGGCTTCTACTATGTGGTGATGCTGAACTGAGATCAGACCCATGTAGCTATCTGGCTTGCTATGCTGAGTTTGAAGACATTAACGTGTCTAAAAGATTCATGCTTGCAAGCTGAATAGAAACTGTTTCATAAATGCTCAGAGTTTGTGTTTAGATCTAGTTTCTTATTCCTGTCTTTCACTGACGATAGCAAATAGCTTGAAATCATGATCTGAAAGTGGAATTAAAGTTAGAGATAGTGAATACTCGCTCTGACATTTATGTAAACAGAAAACTACGCTTGACAGTGTTTTTGGTAGAACACCATCTGTTATCACATATATATATATATATGAAAAAGCAAGTCATGTATTGCTTGACTTTGTTTAAGCTTGTATTACAGATATGTAATATAGGGAGCATACCAACAGCTCTAACAAGCTTTTATCAATAAGTGCCACAAGAGAAAACATTTAAAAATTTCTATCTAGAATTATCCGTATTCTCAGACTGGTTTCAAGCTTTTGGATCACTTTAGTGAGGCACTAGGACCTTCAGATACTAGATCTAAAATACCAACTCAAAGCCATCTCATCTATTACATGACTATTAAGTAGAAAATGTGAAATTTTCAGACACATATATGTCTTCAAATCTAGCTATCTAGCTTAAATAGCTATATGGGTCTGAAAATGCTTCAGACTCACCAAATACTAATATCCTGATGATGTTATATTGCTGAGGCTATTAATATATAATGAGGCTGAAGTATTTGCAGACCCACATTACTATTTAAGTTAGATAGCTGGATTTGAAGACATATACATATCTGAAAAGTTTAGATTTTCTGTTTAATAGTTATGAAATAGATAAGTACTGGCTTTGAGTTGGTATTTTATATCTAGTGTCTGAATGTCCTAGTGCCTCACTAAGTTGAGCCAAAAGCTCAAAACTGGTCTGATGATAAGGATAATTGTAGATATAGATGTTTAAACACTTTCTCTTGCAGCACTTATCGATGAAAGCTTGTTCTAGCTATTGGTACCCTCTATATAACACACACATATATATTTATATATATTATATTTAAATTATTTAAATGAAAATAGCTTGCATATTTCAAATTGTATGGAAGATGTAAATAAAATAAATACAAATATTATTATTACTGTTATTATTAATGCTATTATTATTGTTGTTAATTTTTAATGTTTTTTATAAATGATATTGGATAGAATACTGAAAAGAGCAAGATGATTTCTGCAGATAATTGCAAATTATTTAATGTGTTTTAATTATTAGATAACCACATTGTTTTCTACACTAATAAACTAACTTATTCAATGCTTATTTTTAAGATTGAAAAAAGCCTTTATTAATCTTGGAATTATGTTCAGATTTTAGTTTGCTTTTGTTCCCCTATCAGCTTATAGAATACAGAAAAAAAAAATATTATTTTAAATGTATATTAAACTTTGCAAAAAAAAAATATTTTCACTTAAAATCAATGCTATTCTATTTAATTATTATTCTTTTGTTAGAGTAGAAAATATTTTATGGAAGTTGGATTTAAGTCACAGTGAATTCAAATTTCATAAGATGAAGAAAAGATTATAAAAGTAATGATAGAAATTCGATATTTACAAACCTATAAAAAGTAATAAACACAATAAGGTTTAAGAGCTTTGTTCTGTCTTAATATTTTTGGGTAGAGATGTTCAGCAAGCTAAAATATATTTCACATGTAAATGAAAACATTCGCACATGTCTGCTTTTTTCAATAGTTTATTAATAAACTACTATTTCCTTCACAATTGCTGCAAAATATTATTTTGCCTCAATTTTAGTAGTATTTTAAATATATTATTATTATTTCTATGTTACACTTTTTTGTTTCTGTTATTAAAAACACTAACATTTTTTTGATGATTTATATAGTTTTTATTTCAAAATTTCTGTTTTGACCTCTTTCATGCATATCATCTTCAAGAATATTAAACATATATCATATTGGTTTTTTAATATTATTAAGAAACTGCTGGTAATTTTTTTTTTAAAATCATGTTCTTAGTTTTTGTGACATTGCAGTGGCTGCATCAGGAGTTCTCTGTTCTAATTCTATTATAAGAATAAACCAACAACATTTAGTGCAGGTTCACTAGTCGATACTTATGATGTGTAGCAAATTAAATTGGATTTAAAATAATATCAATAAATCAGCAATAATACAGAAGTAACAGATAATGCATTCTAATTATTCAATTCATTATATTCAAATAACATTGCAATAAATCAGATTAAAAATATCCTGGACCAACAACTACATTATCACAAAAAAGAACAAAAAAAAAACAAGAAGAATCATGAGCAACTTCAAAATAATATTAAAATAATAATAAGTATGTTTACTATTTCTGAAGATGATACATGTAAAAGAATAATACCAGGAATTTTAAATAAAAATTATAAAAAACATCAGAAAACTTTTCAATGTTTATAATAATAGATATAAATAAATGTAAACACAAAAAAATAATATATACATCTGAAACATATATTACTATATATCTTAATGGTTAAAGACGTCGTTAAAATTTATATAATTTAGATACTGTTGCAATGGCAAACTAAACTTATGATGATAAAGCTTTACTTCTTCACAATATTTTTTTATTATTTAGTTGCATAATTTGATCAGCCAGAAAAAATTATTATAGATATTTTTATAATAATATTTTAGTAAGATATGTATTAAAAACAATCATAAATTCAAATGATTATTTTTTATAAAATAGTAAATCAGTCTTTAAATGTGTTTAAAATGGCTGTAGATATATTAAATTTTGTAATGTATATATATATTATTGTCATTTCGTGTAGACTATATATATATATTATTGCTTTGTGAGTTAAATAATTTTAGTCATATTTATATAATTCGATATTGCAAATATATCTTTGTATTATTTATACTTTATTCAACATTTTAAAACTTAATTTATTATTATAGCCAATTTTATATTTTATTTAATAAATGATTGGAAAATGAATCATGTCTATTAATGTTCTATTATGTATAAATGAGATATTTATTTTATATAGCACAATGTTTTTATAAACTATAATAGTAATAATCAGCCATTACTTTAGGGAAAAAAACTTTCCAGATTAAGAAGTTATCAGCATCATCAACCATTATCAATCCACTGCATTATAAAAGTTTTTCATCTTTAATCTCTATCCTATCACACTTTGTTATTTATTCATCCACCTCACATGTGGTCTCTTTCTGGGTCTTTTACAATCTCTTGGAATCCAGTTTAATATTTCAATTGTCTATCTATTATTATCTCTTCTAGCAATATGTTCAGTTGTACTCCGTTCCAGACTTTTAATTCTTTCAATGATGTCAGTAATGCCTATTTGTTCTCATGCCCATGTATTGCATTTTTTATTTCTTCTTGTTACTCCTAACATGCACCTTTCCATACTTCTTTGAGTGATATGAAGGCTCTGTATTGATTTTCTATTAAGTATCCAAGTCTCAGATTCATAAGCAAAAACGGGTAAAACACACTTATTAAAAACCTTCCTTTTCAAATACATAGGCATATTGCCTTTTAATATTATACCCACAAATAAGTTGATGTCTTTCATGGAAGAATTATTTTTATATAGATCCTCTCTAAATTTATAACTAAATTTTATTTCCCAAATAGATTCATCATATATGATTTGAATGTACATACTTCTTCCACACATTACATATTTATAAGTATACTGGAAAAAAGAATTATGGTTATGTTCAGAAAGAAAGAAATTATAAATAAATTTTCTAGAATGAAGGAAACTAATGTATTGGAAATCCATCATAAGTTATTGATTATCATTATTCATTATTTTTATTTCTGTCTATTCTTCTTTGTGAATGATTATCTACCTTTCATTCTTAAATATTTTAATTATATGTATTTCTATCCATCACACATTAAAAAAAATCTAAATAAACACCTCTGAAAAAATAAATATCTTTCCAAGATGCATTGCATGCTGAAATAGCACTTCTCAGTTAGGCCAAGTCACAAGTCTTTTTCAGATAACTTTATTCATATATTTCAATAATATACTGGTGGAATGAATGTATTAAGTATATATAAAAATATATTATGCATAAAGATTCCATATGCTTATGTTTAATTAAAAACAGATGTATTCATATTTAACTGATGAGTAAAGCTTATATCATATCTAAATATATTTTTTCATTTCTTAAATGGTTAATAATAATCAATATGATTTATATGAAATTGTTGGTATCAAAGTTGTTAGTATTAAAACTTTGAACCATTGACTCATTTTTGAGACTTCAAAAGGGACCAAGTAGGGAAAATGTCTCATGTTCCTTCCATATGAACTTGTCATTACTATAGAATGTATTATGAAGTGAATAAATATGGTTGGAATTTTCATTACCATGCATCAGTCAGTATTGTAATATTATTGGTTTTACATAAAAATCTACTTTAATTGCATGATAGTACTTAACTAAAATAACAGTTTTTTCTTGAAGGCAAGATATATTTGTGTGTGGATAATCTTTTTTTAGATATTTATAATCAAGACAGATGAAATTCCATTATGATCTTTATATAGTCATCAGCTAAGGCAGTAGTTTGTGGCTAAAGATTGAGAAAACCAAAAAAAAAAATCCTAATTTCCATATCAGACTGAAATTCAAAGATGATCTTTTTTTAATGACCTAAAATTTCAGGTCATTTTCATGTGAAAAAAAGATTATGAGAATTGGAAGAACAATTGTCTAATATTAAATGGAAAATCATTGGACTTTATGAAGTTAGAAGAAAAATTAAAAGACAATTGATTTAAAAATAGAACATGCATTTAACTATAAATGCACATGTTTTGTAAGTAGAAGTGGAGTGTGCTTTATTATCATTAAAAATACCATTGTGGATATTGTAGGAATATCAACAGAGTGGCAAGATTGGTTATTCCACTTAATGAAATGTTAGATGCTGATACTTCAAGTTTGTATCTCAACAAGTTCTCATTATATTAAAAAAAGAATTTTTATATAAATAAATGTACAAAGTACCTTGATCACACAACTGTTTACTTTAATACTAACATTGGAAAATGATTGAAAAATGAAAATACTGTAAATAATATAATGTAATGATAGAAATAAAAGAGAATACAGGCTTGCAGAATCTGCAATAAATAAAAATTGTATGTAATACATTCTTTGTTTCATAAAAATGCTAAATGGAAATGAACATGTAAACATTCAAATGAAAGTATAGCAGAATTGAATTATATTTTGACTAAGAGAATATAAATATTTCACAATAGCAATGTTCTTAAAAGATTAAACACAGCCAGTTGAAATTCATTAGTGAAATAAAAGGTACATTTTAAGGCAAAACTAAAAAGAGAAATGTAATAAAAAAGACGGTATTAACGGTTGACATTCTTAATCTTTAAAAATGTTCCAATAAATTAGAATTTTCTAATCAGTTTAAAATATGATAGACTTTGAAGATGGTTTAAAGTTAACAAAAATTATTTAAAAAAACTGATACTGTGCTAAAAACCGCAACAAAGATAGATGGCCCAAAAAAAGATGCAATTCAACAGCAAATTTTCATTTGATATAAGATAATATATAAAGCAAATAGAAATTGAGTTCTAAAAATTTGAATTTCTTGATCGTACAAAAAAGAATTAATAATGATATAAAGAGGTCTAACTATGAATTGACAATGAAAGTTATAGAAGAAAATAAAAATTTCAAAAATTCAAAACAAAATTTTGGTATTGGAAGAAAAGTTATTTCTGCAACAAGAAAAGGATGCAAATATCATTACAAAGAGGGAAAGCATCATAAATATGTTCAGGATTTTACAAAGAATTATATAGTTGTAAAGGACAATAAAACAAAATAGTCACTAAAATTAGTACATCTGAATTATCAAGTCTCTTGAATGAAGAGGTGAGGCATGCAATTAAATTTAAAAAGGATAAAGCTTCAGGAAATGATGAAATTATTATTTATATTTAAAAGAAGTAGATAAAAAAACAGAAAAATGGGTGGTAAAATTTTATACCAAATATCTAAATGGTAAAGATGTATTAGAAGAATGTAATTGTGATATTAATATTTTAAAAAGATGGTAAAAAAAAAGACATTAGAAATTACAAGCCTTACCAAAAAAATTACTGAAACACAGGCTTATTATATACCTGTGTATATATATGTAATGTATAGGGTATATGAGCAGAGACTTTCACACAACCCACCATTCTCCTCTCTATATCATAGCACTAATACACTTAAAAACATATATGTCAAAAAGATAAATAATCACCAATAAACATATTTTATGCTAAACCAGCAATCATCAATTGGTCCAGATTACTATTTCCTCACATATATGCTATAAGTGCTCAAATATATATTAAGATAGCCAATCTTCCCACTTTAATGGACAGGCTTCAATCTACTCCACACTCCAACCATTCAACTGTCCATCCAATTGAAAATCTGATGATGGAATGCTCAAAGGCCACACTAAGGCTCAGATTCTTGTCAGAATTGGAGTGTGGAGTAAATTAAAGCCTGTCCATTAAAGTATGAAGATTGGCTATCTTAATATATATGAGCACTTATAGAATATATGTGTGGAGATGGTAATCTGGACCAAGTGATGATTGCTGGTTTAGCATGAAATATGTATATTTGTGATTATTTATCTCTTCAACATATATGTGTTCAAGTGTATCAGTGTTATGAGATAGAGTGGAGAGTGGTGGGTCATGTGAAAGTCTGTGCTCATATACCCTATATATTACAAAAAAATAATTCTAACTACTCTACAGGAAACATAGATTTAAGCCAACTAAAAAAAATAAGCTGGATTTACAAGTGAGTTTAGAACAGTAGTAGATCACATTCAATATTAACAGAAGTTATAGAAAGAATCAACAAATATAAATTGCCAGTATGCTTTGGCTTTGCAGACTATGAAAAAGCATTTGATTGTATAACCATTGCCACAATTATTAAAGCTTTGAACAATCAAGATATAGATTCAAATTATTATTATATTCTGAAGACTATCCATCAAAATGCAAAAATAATGGTTAGATTACATGATAAAACTAAGTAAATTAATACAGAAAGGGGTATCTAACAGTGATTTATATCTCCAAAACTTTTTATAGCAGTTTTATAAGCAGTATTTTATGAATTGTAATGAAAAACTAAACAAATAAATGTACATAGAAAGAATTTTAAATCATCTATATTTTTGCAGTTGATGTGGCTGTTTTTTGCAGATAATGGTTCAGAGCTTCAGGAAATATTGTGAGTTATCATATGAAAATAAAATAAAATTAAAGATAAATACTAAAAATTTTTAAATAATATTCAATGGTATTACTCAAAAGAAAAAAAAATAAAGATTAATGATCATAGATTAAAAGAACTTAAGAATAATAAATACTTTGTTATATTATTAATAAAGATGGAAACATCAAATGAAATTAATCATAAATTTAACTAAAATAGAGTGCTTTCGGTATATATAATAATAACATTATAAAAAAATATGTGTATATGTTTAATAAAAAAAGTTTTAAATAGAAGTGGTTTGCTATTTTCTATTTATGAACTTGGACATTTAACAAAAGAATAAAACAGAGACTTCAATCCATAAAATGTAGTACTGACAAATATATATTCAGAGTAACAAGAAGGGATAGAAAAGGATATACCTGAATAAGAGAGCAAACAAATATTACTTACATCATTGAAATAATTAAAAGACTTAAACAGAACTGAATGAACATATTGTTAGAGGAGATGATAATAGAAAGATAGTTGCATGCTTAAATTGGATTCCAAGAGATTGTAAAAGACTTAAAAAGAGACAACATGGATGATTATCAGATGGTATAAAAAATCTATTAGTTTGATATGGAGAAAAATAAGCTATGATTGGAGGTCTTCATTCTGCAGTGGATCAATAATGTTTATATATATACATACATCTAATTCTGTTTTACACAAACATTTTTTAAACGACTTTGAAATAACATGATCAATCATTTCATATGATAAAAAAATGTTTTCATTTCTTTATTTCCCATTATTTTTCAAACAATTCCATTTCTCAGCAATATTTTTGCAAATGGGAAAATTTTATTGTCTACATTTTAATGTTTTTGACGTTTTGTTTTGAAAGGAGAAGTACCTAGTTGGTGTTGATGCTTTGTTTGCATTTTGACATTAGGTTTTTTTTTTTTAAAAAAAGTATACCTTGTTGATGCTAAAAAAATTAAATAAAAATTAAAAAAAGATTTGATTTATTAATTTTGTCAAAATTTAATACGTGATAAATTATATATTGCAGTGATATCACAACTTCTAATGATAGCAGTGATGTTGCAAGCATATGTGTTTAATGTCAGAAATGACAACAAATAAAATCTTGTTATGTATAACTCAGATTGCACATTTTTTAAGTTCATTAATTCTTTACATTTTTTTGTTTTTGAAGTGAGGTTTACGTTCTTGTAATTCATTTTTACTTATGTGCAATGTTTATAAAATAAAATTTGATAGCAAGCAAAAAGATATGATTCTAACACGATTTTTCATATGGTTTATTTCCTTTTTTTTTGTTGATTTCTTAGATCTGAAATCAATTTTCTAATTTTCCATATATACAATATATTTTATTACAATAATTTTTTTTTACAAAAATTTTTGGAAACCATATGATAAATATTTAGTAAATGGACACTTCCATTTTTAATTCTACTTAAAATTCTACAGCCATAATCTTTTAAGTTAGCAACCAGTGAAGATTATCTATCTACCTGGGGCTGTGAACAAAAGTACACTGTAAGGTTTTAAAGATGAAAAATATCACTCATTGAATTTTTAATAACTATATTGTCTGTATAAAGATAAATGTAATATTATAGAAACAATTCTTTTAATTATTCAATGCAAAACCAAGACTTTTCTAATAGACTTCAATAAATGAATAGTGAAGAAGGCACCACTCACTAATCTTATCAACTGATATTTAATGAATATTAAAACAATTTTATAATTTTGTTTACACTTAGTTAAAAATAGATAAATATATATTTTTTGACAAATAATGCTTAGTAACTTCAAAGAACTTGTGTATTCCCAGATACTGAATAATGGAAAACATTAAAACTGGTTTTATTAAACTAATGAGTGGGAGGAAAATAAAAATATCCACAAACCAACAGTCAGATGAATGAGAGTTCTTTGCTATAGTCAAAGCACTTTATCTAGGAGAAGTAGACCTGAGGCATCAGGTCATCTCAATATGCATGTAATTAAATTTAAAAAGTTCAATATAAGATCTTGTAATGAAGGGTAAACAGAAAAAAAACAACAACTAAAAAGATATTGCATGATAAGCTACCTGAAAGAAAACTAATCTTGATTATTATCTAAGAACATTTGCCTGTTTCAGATTCAAATATCTAGTCATGTTAATAGAGATAGATTTATATCGCAATGCCTTTCATATATATATAAATGATAGATGGACAGACAGACAGAGAAAAAACATACAGAGACAGATTGTCAGATGGACAAATAGGCAGACAGTTAAACAGGCAGATAGCCGAATAGATAGGTAGATAAATGGATAGATAATATTTAATAGTTTATGAAGATAGAAATACCTATTATATTAATAATTAATTTTAAAAAAATTACATTCTACATATCCATATTTCAGAAAACTTTGTATCTTTGTCTTAGAATATATTTCACTAATACCCTGACATAATTTGAATATTGTATCATTATGTATTCATTAAATTTCAAATGTTAAACATATTATGCCAGAACTCGTGGGTAGTTTTGCAAATTAGATTTAATTTTATAAGCTTTTCAGTAAACTAAAAACTATTCATTAAATATTATCTTTTCATATATTATTTAATACTATATATTTTAATTATGCGTGGATTTAGTGTGTGTGCATTTTATTATGCAAGCATTAAATTTAATGATTAATCAAAACAATATCCATATATATAATGTTATTAATAAATATTATTATTTACTAATAATAATCTAAATAAGTAAAACATTAAATGTGTGTATATATATATGTGTGGGCAGGTAAAGAGTGACAAAAATTATTCACAGAAGGGCTTTATATAATACACATATAATAAATATTAACAATGTTTATATATATTATATGGAATAACAATAGTAATTTTATACATTTTTGAAGCAGTTTTAAGCTTGTTACGGTGCGTTAAGTAATCGTCAAACAAACCTGAGTAAATACAACGTTTATTTATGTATTTTTTATTAACTTAAGATTTTTTTTTTTAAATAAAGTTACATTTATGATTTTCTAAAAGTTGATTTCAATGACTATACATTTAAACTGCTTCATACTTCTGTTTGTTCAGACGGAGCTTGTCCTAACAAAGTTTAAAAAGGTGCACTGATAAGGAAAATTTTTCTTATTAAATATGTTTGATCATTTTCTCTCCATTTTTCTTTTATTTTGTAACCATTGTTAGAAAAAATCTATAAAAACACTTAAAAACTTGCTTCCTGATAATGCTTTTTATAGATTTTTTAAACAATTTTTGCTTCTGGTATATTGTAAATAATATATATGTTAATGGGTTTTGTTGCTTTACAGAATGTAACAGATCTATCTGAAATGCATATTTTTATTTCAGCACCAAGGGTTAAAATCAATTTTGCATAAATTTGAAAAATTAGCATGCAAATTAATTGATAAATGAGTGGGAAAAAATTATGAGTAAGTCAACATGTGGTATTATGCTTGTAGTGTTAATCTTTTCGAAGATAAATCTTAAATGTTCTCAAAGTTTTCCCTCTATTAAAAATATAAATAGCTTAAATCTAATGTACATTAATTAAACTTAGATCTAATTATTCCTCCTTTTTTTGTATAAATATATAATTTACTATTTTGAGTTAATATACTATTGTAAATATTAAAAGTTATCTAATTTTTAAATATATATACACGAATGTCATTAGTGAGAGGTTGAGGAAGACGGGTTTGAGCCACCCAAATTTATCAAAATTTTAAGCTACATACTAGTTTTTAGTGTTAGAATGAATAATGACGATATGACTTTTTAAACATGCACGCTGCATATATTGCACTACTTTTAAAACTATTGTCTAGATTCAATGTTTCAAATTAGCATTACAGAATAGACATTGTTGTAATCATTAACTTCATTTTTGCCCTTGGTTATATATTTGGCTACATTTTATTTTTACAAAACGTTACAAAAGAAAAATAAATGAATAACACCATCTAAACACGAATTGTTCCGAAGTGTCATATATTATACTAAAAACATAATAGAAAGTTTAATTGCCATTAAGTTTTATTTAAAACAAATTACTAATAAAGACGTTTGTATACGTTATCATTGTAACAAAATAATAACAGCTATTTCAAGTAACGAAATATTTATAGATATATTAAACAATCTCCATACTTCCGCATTCTTTTTAAATTCATATAAATAAATATACAATAAAAGAATTTTCTTTATTTATATGAATTTAAAAAGAATATGGAAGTATGGAGGTTGTTTAATATATCTATAAAGATATTACACCTGGGAAAGAGAAAGTGAATAACTCCATGTGTCTGTATGTTTAAAACAAAACAAATTTTAAATCAGATATATTAATCTTTAACTGTGGTTTAAAGTTTATATCTGTGCTAGAGAGATAATATTTTATCTGAGGTGGATGGTGTCAAAGTTGTGAGTGGATTTGAGTCTGACAGTTGTAAATAAAAATGTAAAAAAATATTTGTACTTTTAATGGGATTATGGTAATTTTTAAAGAGAATTGTGGCGTTTAAGTGCAAATGTAGCAAATATTATTTTCCCTCAGTAGATATTCTGGTAGAGCCCATATAAATATTAGGGGTTTAAATTTTCAGTTAATAAAAATATGCATTAATAAATTCTAATACATGGTAATCAATATCTATATTGTTTTATTTGCAGCATGGTTAACATATAAACAAATTAAGAAACTAGAATACAAAATAAGGATATTGTCTCCAACATGTTTGATTTTTGAGTGCCTATGCATATCTAATAAATAATAATTGAACTGCTCTCTAGCCATCATGTTCAATAACATTTTTAAGTAAGTAAATAAACCATTTCATATTATATTTTGTTTATTTAGAATTAGAACTTTAAAAAGAAGTGATTCATTGGTCCATTTTCTTACTGCATAAAGTTATTTGACATGACCGTTAGATGGCAGTTCAATTATTATTTAAAATAGACTTGGTAAATTACACATGCCATTATATTTATTCAATAATAAAATATTATTTATTATTATACGAATACACAAATTAATATGTGTGTATTTTTTAGGAGGCACTTGTTACACAACAGTCAGCCTTCAATAAATACTTTATCTTCAGCCATGTGTTGCTTCATAGTCTTCTATTTTCTACAAATTACAATAAACTTTATTCATAAATTTCAAATATATTGTTGCAAGTCAATGAGAGCTAATGACTTTTAAAATGAATTTTGACCAAGTAGATCTTGTAAATAGATGTGATTAAAAAATGGAAATTATCTTGCATCTATATAAGTTATTCTCGATTGTGTAAAACAAACAATTTTTCAGGTTTTAGTCAGATTTTTTTTATTAACAACCAAATACTGGCTAATAAAAGGGTATTTAGCCATTTTAAAAGGACAATTACCATCTGACAAATGATAATGTTGGTGAATAATACTTTCTTTACTCCTTCTCCAAGAGAGGCCACCAGAAGCATTTTTGCACTACACTAAATTATTTAAAAACTATTATTAATAGGCATATTTGAAAGTTATTAAATTTAATTTCTATATCTAGATATATATAAAATCCTGTTATTTTTTACTTAATAAACAATATCTAATAATCATTTAATACATTGTACAGTCTTAAACCTGCATTTATACATGTAACATAGGCGGGATTCGAACTCAGACTTTCACATGACCCACTATTCTCAGTGCCATCTCATATTGCTGACCCACCTGATCACACACATGTTGAAAAAATAAATAATCACCAATATACCTATTTCATGCTAAACCAGCAATCATCAGTTGGTCTAGATTACTATCCTCACACACATATATAATCATTGCTCAGCTTTATATTAAGATACCCAATCTTCATACTTTAATGGACAGGCTTCAAACTATTCCAATTCACAACTCTTCAGCCTTCCATTTCATTGAAAATCTGTTGGTGGAATGTTCAAAGCTCTTGTTAGTGCCAAGGTTGTCATCCTACCCATGTTGACATATAGTCATTCTGACCCTCATGTACAGGAGAATAATCCATTTATACATACATACATGAGGGATGGGAAGACCTTTTATACACTATTTATATAAATTAATACATTGTACAGGCTTAAACCTGCATTTATATATGTAATATAGGCAGTATTCGAACTCAGACTTTCACACAACCCACTATTCTCAGTGCCATCTCATATTGCTGACCCATAATCACCAATATACATATTTCATGCTAAACCAGCAATCATCAGTTGGTCTTGATTACTATCCTCACACATATGTATAATCATTGCTCAGCTTTATATTAAGATAGCCAATCTTCATACTTTAATCTTCAAACTATTTCAACTCACAACTCTTCAGCCTTTCTCCTGTACATGAGGGGTCAGAATGACTAATATATCAACATGGGTAAGATGACAACCTTGGCACTAACAAGGGCTTTGAACATTCCATCATCAGATTTTCAATGAAATGGAAGGCTGAAGAATTATGAGTTGGAAGAGTTTGAAGCCTGTTCATTAAAGTATGAAGATTGGCTATCTTAATATAAAGCTGAGCACTGATTATATATGTGTGAGGATAGTAATCTAGACCAACTGATGATTGCTGGTTTAACATGAAATACATATAATGGTGATTATTTATCTTTTCAACATGTGTGTGATCAGGTGGGGCAGCAATATGAGATGGCACTGAGAATAGTGGGTCATGTGAAAGTCCGAGTTCGAATCCCGCCTATAATCATTTAATTATTTATTGAAAGGCCATTATAAAGACTAAACTGCATTGTTCTACTTACGAGTCTATATGGTTAAAATACATTTTAGAAGCTTTTAGTATAATTTGTTTTACTTACTTCTACAATTCTATATTTTTTTAATATAAAAATGAGAATGATTGTAATTTATATAATACATATATGAGAATATTCACCACGTCAATAACTTATAGTTTGAATCTTTATGGTTTTTTTTTTAATTTTTGAATTCAATCAGTTTTAGCATTTTTTAAAATTCATAATGAATCAAATATTTGTAAATAAAGGGATATTTAACTACAAGTATTAATTAGAAGCTAAAACGTGTAAATAAAATTGTTCAAAACCTTCATTGTTTATTTAATAGAGACTGTGGGAGAAGCCTTTCTCCTACAATATGCTATTTTATGTATATATAAGATATATTTGATGTGAAAACTAATTACAGTAATATCTTTAAGTAATTAAAATGGGCAAAACTCTCTATATGTATTGTCAGTCAGTGCAAGCCAGAGTAATCAGTAGATGCCAGAAGGCTTGTGCATAAAATCCCCATCTAGTGCCCACTCACCCAATACCCCCAGTTAGTTATGGCTAGTGGCCTTTGTCAGTGAGGAGCCTTGAATCTGAGAGCACTGTAACTATATCTTAGGATCTAATGCAACCCTCCAGTCACCACCTTTTATCTCCACTTAACTACAAAACTATGAGACTTAAATTGAAAACACTATAATATTTTCAATCCTAGTTTATCAGCTTATATAGTCATATAGGTCTGAACTCAGTCCAGGACCTATAAATTTTGGTGTCTTTGGTTCTTTAATAATCATAGCCACCACTGTATTATTAGGCAGGATTGGTTTTAAGAAAATAAACATCACATGATCATTATTTCTTATGCTTGCTCTTAACTGTTATTAAAACAGGCAAAACTCTCTACACGCATTGCCACTCTGGCTTGTGCTGAGTGGCAATATGTATAGAGAGTTTTGCTTGTTTTAATAACAGTTAAGAGCAAGCATAAAAAATAGTAATCATGTGATGTTTATCTTTAAATAATCTAAGACCAATTATGGTTTAGCCTTCTTTCTATTTAAAAATATATAAAAAAATATATATTTATTGATGTAAATATATTTTTTTTAGTTAAAGCTCTGATTATAGAGCATATTTCTTAGCAAAAATTTCTAAATCAAATTTGAAATCATAATTATGAAAGAGTGATTGATTAAAATGCAAATGATGCTATGATATTAAAACTAAAAGTTTAACCATGTCACTTTGAAAATTTTTTTTCATATAATTTCTATAATAAATAGGAATAACTATTGTTTTATTTTTTACTAAAGAATATAGTACTTTATTTTTTATTTTTTTCACAAAACGATCTGGTAAACAGAATGGCTTTGGTAAATTGTTATCACAAGACTTTTTAAAATTAACCAATTCTAATTTATATTCTGTAATGAAAATATAGAAAACATAACACTAAAATACCATCATCATTAACCTTCAGACAAACATTAAAGTGTATAAACTTAGATTGGCTATATAATGTAAGTATAAGTTTTAATTATAAATTTTATTAAAAAATGAAATAATTAGATTGCTATTTTAATCAAGTTTGTCTGCAGATAAATTTGAAAGCCAAACACTTGCCAAGACAAAGCAAAATATTTCTATGATTAAATTTTTATGCCCATCTAATTTTTAAGTTCTGTACTTATAATTTGTGGTATTTACTCTGAATTAAAATAAATTGGAAAACTCTTTTTTAAAAAGAAATATGAAAGAATTGTTAATGAATCTAAATAATTTACATAACATAATAAGTAATATATATTAAGGTTATAACCTTAAGACTATGCACCTAGATGCAACAGTAGGAATAATTAGTAGAAATAAAACTTATAAATATATGATTTAAAGCAAAAATTCTCAAATAAAAATGAATTCCCTAATTGGAAAATTTTTAAAGTTTTAGGAAAGAATTGTGTATATTGATAAATTCAAATTATTATAATTGCGATCTTTATAAATTTTAATTCTAGATATAACACATTTAATTGAAGTCACAAATTAAACACAAAATTATGGATATTCCATTAATAGCTATATTTGGCTTTTGTTTTTCTTTTATTTACAGATTTTAAAATCTGTCATGAATGTCTCTTGTCATCATTGAAGAAGAAGGCCTCAGTGCGGTACTTGTAGCAAAACTTTATAATTTGATTCTAATAATGACTGCACAAGGAACTCTCAATTAAAACCCAAGCCAGAGATTTTAAAGCATTTTTAAAGCATATCTGGTAAAGGTTTCAGCCTTTCATGTTATTATTATTTCATCTGCTTGTGCTTAATAAATTAATATGTTTATATTTGATTCTGTGAATTCAACAAATTTCTGCAACATTTACAAAATATTCATTATCAACACAAAGATAATATAGTGATTCTTTCAAAAAGATGCTGCTAAATTCAACACATATTTGAAGCAATGAAACATATGATTGTTGAAGCTTTTTGTGCTGCAGCACTGGGAAAAAAACCTCTGTATAATTAGAAAAACTTTTATCAAACTATGTACTCACATAATAGAGGAAATTTCAGAGAAAAACATACTGTTTTTATCATCAAATAGAATTCCTTCAAAAAGAATTAGTGATATGTCCATTGATATCAAGGAAAATTATGTTTGCAGCATTAAACATATTTTAAATTAAATTACATTGATTTGGCATCATATTCCCAAGATCATAAAGTATTTTGTGTTAGAATGTCTGTGAGTAAAGAATAAATATAACCACTATAAGGGAAACAATAGAGATTTCAAATTAGTGTGGGAAAACTATTTCCTGAATAATTTATCATCAGGCTTCAAAGGGAAATATCAAATAATTCAAATCTTGCTTTACTGAAGAAAAAGTTTCAAATCATGACTATTCAAGAATTCATACAGTATAATTGATAAAAGTCATTATTTGCTTTTTTTTTCTCCAATATACAAATTTAATGACTTTCATGAGGAAATATAATAGATTGAATATTATATTTAGAAATAAAATAAAATTATTTTTTGAAGTTTCGGAAGAGATGAAATTGTTTCATGGTTAAAAGATTGAACACCTTATTTATTTGGTTGATATGTTTAAATATCTGAATAAAGTAAATCTTTAAGTGTGAAAAAAAATAAAAATATTGTTATATTCATTGATTCCTTGCACATTTGCAGAGAAGTCTGAAAATTTATTAACAAAAAACAAAAACAAACTCTAGTTAAAAAGGTAATGTTTAGAAAAACTGTTTCAATAATTAAAGGCATCCAAAATTTAAAAAAGAAAAAAGAAACTAAATTTTACAATATTGGACAACATTGGAAAATGAATATTTTTCTAACTTAGTAGTCCAAAATAGGTTTTAATGCAAAATTCATTCAAAATATTACATAAAAATGTTTCTAATTATTTTTAAAATAAATTTGGATACACAAAATAAATAAATAATAATAATCACAAATTGTTGATAAAATTTTGACTCTTGGCATGTGACTTTTACCTGGAAATTGCAACATATTCTTTTTATATATTGTTTCCATTTTTGTGTGATATATTAAAAATGAAGCAGAAATAGATTGAAAGGGAAAAGTGAACTATGTTAAGCCTATTCAAGCATTACTCTGCATATTCAGTAATTGATAAAGAAAAAAAAAAGCAATCATAATTGTCACATTAACTGTAATTTTTATCTGAATAAGTTCTTAAATCTACTATTTTCTATTGTTATTAGTTTTGCAAAAGTCTCTTATACAAATAATCTAATTAATTGTAAATGTACTAAGATAAAAAAAAAAGATTTACAATATTGTATGCATATTATTTGGAATGCATCTTTTGAAAAAGACATTCTTAGAAAAAAAAAGTGGGGAATAATATTCCAATATTTGAATAAAAAAAATTATATGGCAACAAAAAGTAAGAGAAAAATTAATTTCCTTATGATAGATCTAAGATTTTTTTAATGTAGTTCTAACAGTTAAATTTCAAAAAATAATCATACACAAGAGGAAAAACTAAAGGTTTTAGTTTCAAAGAAACCCTTATCATTATCTAGTTCATCATGTCAATGTCATTATTAATAAATTATGAAAGACAGATGTCACTGCATGACTCCACATCCTCACAATAGATGCAACACTTGTTAATGGATAATTTAAGATTTATAGATGAATTTAAGCATCAAGAAGATAAATGGCTTAACCATCAAAAACCCTTCACCTTGCCAATTTCATGGTTGATACATCAATCTGAGATGAGGATTTAATCCAAAATGAGCCATGCTAACTATGTGGGTGATGAATATAAATAGAGAGATTGGTGCAAAACTTACAACAACAACACAAAATATTCTAAACACAAAAGAATCTCTTACCAAGTACAAGACCTTTATTCATTTCTAACAACAGAAAGTACAAAAAACCCAAGTAAACACCACCCTACTTTCCTAAATACATAGAAAACCTAAAATTATTTCATTGCTTGTTAATATAAATATAAATTAATATTTGTTTAATTATTCACCTTACCTCTTAATTTGCCTTTAATACCTGGTTTTTTTATTAATTGAAGATGCAGCTCTCTCTCTCCAGTTCACACAGCTGTTATACATGCAAATTCACTGCAATTAATGCCCAGTTTAATTACTTATGTAAGCAGGTTGAAATTCTGGTGAATTCGACTTATCCCCTTTCAGTCATGCTTTGAAGATTGTGCCCAGGATAAAAATTTTTAAAGGGGAGGACAAAATCATTTAACTTTGTTTTAAAATCAATTAGTAAATTAATATTTAATATTTCAATTTTACTTTAGGGATCAATAGCAATTATATTTAGTTTCATACTTCTAACTTATTATTATTCTATAATATGTATGTGTATAAGGTATATATATAGTGATTCTGGTTTAATGTTTGTTGTTTCATGTTTTAATATAGAATATATATATATATATATATATATATATATATAATATAAGGTCATGGCTGTAGAAAGGAGTTTGCTATTAACTGAAAGGAGACCCTTTGATTCCTCTTGGAGGCCTTAAAAGAACTGAGCAGGGCGAATTTCCTAATGTCCACTCCATACGTTTTTGTCATTGCAGCTGTTATTACTA
Organism: Epiperipatus broadwayi; assembly: GCA_028023455.1. Lineage (NCBI taxonomy): Eukaryota > Metazoa > Onychophora > Udeonychophora > Euonychophora > Peripatidae > Epiperipatus > Epiperipatus broadwayi. The sequence continues at coordinate 74,514 of JAQFVV010013364.1, forward strand.
TGTGATTATTCATATAGTATACAAACATGGATGGGCTGCTCATCAGCATGCATTAGCTAGCATGGTGAGTTTATTGGCTTTTTACCTCTGAGTTTAAGAATATTTTTTCAATATATACAATCATGACAGACAAAAATAAATCATGGCCCTTATTCCCAAGAGGTTATAAAGTCACTAACCAAGGCAGGGGTTGGTGGCCAAAGGCAGAGGGTGCTAAGAATCCCCTGATTGCAGACTCAGGCTGGCATTTGATGACGACTTTTTATTTAGGTACTTAAAACTGCAGATCACTTTCAAGTGAAGGAAGATTGCAAGTGTTAGAAGAAGAACTGTCTTATATTAAATGGGACATTATTGGACTTTGTGAAGTTAGAAGAAAAGGTGAAGAAACAATTGATTTAAAAAGTGGACATATACTCTATTATAAAGGCACAAATATTGGAAATACAAGTGGAGTAGGATTCATTATAAATAAAAAATGGAAGACTAACATTGTGGAGATTGATGGTGAATCAGACAGAGTGGCAAGATTAGTTTTACAACTTAATAGCAGATACCAAATGCAGATAATTCAGGTTTATGCCCCAACAAGTTCTCATAGTGATGAAGTTATAGAAGATTTTTATATGGATGTACAAAAGGCTTTTGATCATAGTAAACAACATTTTAAAATTGTTATGGGAGACTTTAATGCTAGAATTGGTAAACAAATGAAAGATGAAAATGCTGTAGATAATTTTGGTTATGGTAATAGAAATGAGAGAGGACATAGTCTTGTGGAGTTTGCTGAAAAAGAAAAACTTTATATTATGAATTCTTTTTTTGAGAAAAATGTTAAAAGGAAATGGACATGGAAGCATCCAAATGAAGGTATGCCAGAATTGGATTATATTTTGACTAACCGAAAATACATATTTCAAGATTGTAATGTTCTTAATAAATTTAACACAGGAAGTGATCTTCGATTAGTAAGATGTAAGATACACGTTAATGCAAAACTAGAGAGACAAAAATTATTAAGAAAAACAATATTTACAGTTTGATATTCCTAATCTTCAAAAACATTCTAATGAATTTAAATTAGAACTTACAAATCGGTTTCAAGTATTAATAGATTTTGAACATGATTCAGATTTGAATGACATTAATAGAAAAATAAGCGATACACTTTTAAAAACTGCACAAAGATAGCTGGTAGAAAAAAGCAGCAATTGACCAATAAACTTTCTACTGAGACTAGAGAATTTATGAAGAAAAGAAGGAATATGAGGATATACAACAATGATGCATTAAAAAAGATTGAATATCTCGAATTTTGTAAAATGGTATGGAAAAGAGTTGAAAATGATATAAGAAAGTATAATTGTGAACTAGCAAGGAAAGCTGTAGAAGAGAGTAAAAGTCTAAAGAGTGTAAAACAACATTTTGGTATTGGTAGGAAATTTATATCTGCAATAAGAAAAAAAGATGGCATTATTACTAAAAAGAGAGATGACATCATAAAATGTGTAGAAGACTTTTATCAAGAATTATATAGTAATAAAGAACAAGTGCCTCCTATACATATTATATCTTCTGGATTGCCCAGAATTTTGAATGAGGAAGTGAGACATGCAATTAAATTTATGAAGAAAGGGAAGGCTCCAAGTAATGATGGAATTGTAATTGATATATTAAAAGAAGCAGGTGAAAAAATAGAATTTTTTTTAGCAAAGTTATATACCAAATGTCGAAATGATAAAGATGTACCAGATGATTAGAAAAATGCAGTATTAATATTAATATTTAAAAATGGTGATAAAGAAGACATTAGAAATTACAGACCTATCAGTATTTTATCAGTTTTATACAAAATTTTTACTAAGATAATTACAACTCCTCTACAGAAAACACTGGATTTCCACCAACCAAGAGAACAATCTGGATTTAAAAGTGGTTTTAGTACAGTAGATCATATCCAGGTATTGAGAGAAATTATAGAAAGGACAAATGAATATGAGTTGCCATTATGCTTAGGATTTGTAGACTATGAAAAGGCATTTGATTCTATAAACATTTCTTCAGTGATTAAAGCATTGGATCATCAAGGTGTAGATCCAGGATATTGTCATCTTTTGAAGAATATTTATAAAAATGCAACAGCAATAATTAGATTACATAATGATAGTTGGAAAATCAACATTGAAAAGGATGTAAGACAGGGTGACTCCATATCTACAAAACTTTTTACAGCAGTGCTGCAAGAAGTATTTTGTGGATTAAAATGGGAAGCTAAAGGAGTGAAAGTAAATGGAGATTATTTAAGTCATTTAGACTTTGCAGATGATGTAGTTGTTTTTGCAAATAATGCTTTAGAGCTACAGGAAATGTTGCAGGAGTTATCAGATGAAAGTAGGAAAATAGGACTAAAGATAAATATTAAAAAGACTAAAGTAATGTTTAATAGATTTTTTCAAAATATGAAAATAAAGATTGATTATGATGAGTTAGAAGAAGTTAACAGTTACAAATACCTTGGTCAGATTAGTAATACAGATGGAAACATAATGGATGAAATTAATCATAAAATTAAACTTGGTTGGAGTGCTTTTGGTAGAAATAACTTGATACTAAAAGGAAATATGCCTATGTGTTTGAAAAGGAAGGTTTTTAATAAATGTGTTTTGCTGGTTTTTACTTGTGAATCTGAGACTTGGACACTTAATATGAGAGCAATACAGAGACTTCAGACCACTCAAAGAAGTATGGAGAGATGCATGTTGGGAGTAACAAGAAGGGATCGAAAACGCAATGTATGGGTAAGAGAACAAACAGGTGTTACTGACCTTATTGAAAAAATTAAAAGACTGAAGTGGAGTTGGGCTGGCCATATTGTTAGAAGAGATGATAACAGATGGACAATTGAAATTTAAAATGGATTCTAAGAGATTGTAAAAGACCCAGAAAGAGACCACATGTTAGATGGGCGGATGAAATAAGAAAGTGTGCAGGGGTGATGCGGAGAAGAGAAGCTAAAAATAGGAAAAGATGGATTGAACTTGGAGAGATCTTCATCCTGCAGTGGATTGATAATGGTTGATGATGATGATGATATAAGGTCATGTAAATTTTACCAATTCTATTTAAAATAATAAATAAACTGTACTGTAGCTGCCATGTTCAACAACTGTACTACCAATGAATATATGGGTTAAAAGCACACATATATTTTGTGTTACATATGTAATCATTTAATAATAAAATGATCAATTGATTTTAAAAGGAAAAGAAAAATGAAAATAATAAAATATAAATTTTAATATTTTTTAAAGAGTTTTTTTTTAAAAAAAAAATGCAAACTTGTAAAAATAAAAGTACTGCATCATATTTTTCTCTTAGAATAAAACTGTTCTTGGTGGGGGTAGGATCTGAAATAGAATAAGAAAAAAAATAAAACTTTTTTCTCTCTTTGTAAAGAAAACTCCCTTTATAATGTATATAATAAGCAAATGTGAAATCAGACTAAAAATTAGTCTGTAAAAATAAAATGTTTGTAAAACTTTCAAAAATATAATTAATTAGTTTATAAGATTTCAGATTGATAATAAAATCAAAATCAATAGTTGAATTAATTAAAAACCTGTAACCTATCTTATCAAGTCATTAGATGAATCTGAGCAAAAGATTAAGAGAACCAGAAATGTAAAATTAATTAAAAGACAGATTTTAAGTTAATATCAAAATTAAAAATAATGATAAGAATTTAAAACAATAGGAGAGAAAAAAGTATATAAGTCACTCTCTCTATTGTTATTCAGTCAGGTTTGTGATGTACAGTTCACATTGCTATTAGTCTGGCATTTCGGTTCTTTCTAAAGAATGTAGAATGCAGAATATTCAGAAATTGTAAATGCAGTAGTAAGCCAATCATTACTGCTGCAGTCAACATTAATGGAGAGGCTGCATAAGTCATAGAAGTATCTGAAAGGAATTCATGCCCCAAGCCCTTTACCCTCAACTATCCTGCCTGAATCATTACATAGAATCAATGCCAAGAATGTAAAGTAGAAGCTGCTACATACCCTCTCTCTTTTCCATTATTCGATATAAACCTGGAAGAAAAACCATCAAACCATCAATGGAGAAACAAAAGGCCAACCAGTTAAAAAATAAAACAAATGAAAATCTAGGTAAAGATACTTTTAAATATATTCTGATCACAGTCTAGACTCTTTATTTTAAATGAATTAACTTTAATTAATGGTCTATTATAACTATAGCCTAAAGTCATTTATATTTTTCTTATGTCAAATCTTTTATTATTATAGTGTGTTAAATGTGTGTGTGTGTGTGTAAATAAATATTAATGTTTGCTCTAACTATTATTTGTCTATTTTATCATTTTCTCTTGTCTCTGCATCACCTGTAAATTAGTGAAGAGTTATTTTTTGAGTAAAGTAAATGTGGTGGATCCTGAGACAGAGTGTGAGCTTGTCATGACATAATTCCAGTGCTGGATTGTGTACATGACATGCTGACTATATAACTGTTGTTAGCTGGCAGCTGAGATTAATTCTCAAAACAAATAAAATGTTCGGGATGGTAGGGTTTAAATCCTGAAAATGAGGTAGGCCATTGTCTAAAAATGTGATCATGTTATGCTAAGCATAGCACAATATAATTGTGGCTATCATTGATGGTTTTTGCTATCAATGATATTCTCTCCTCTGCTTGAAGGGCCAGTCCATCCATGTAATATTAAAAATATAAATTAAAAATTATGTCAAAAGATCTATAAACCCATTTAAACCATGTCAAATAATATCTTTTAAATAGACCCAGTTCAAAAACAAAGGTGAGGAATAATATTCCAATATTTGAATAAAAAAAATTATATGGTAACAAAAAGTGCAGGAAAAATTAATTTCCTTTTGCTGAATCTAAGATTTTTTTAATGTAGTTCTAACTGTTAAATTCTAAAAAATAATCATACACAAGAAAAAAAACTAAAACTTTTAGTTTCAAAGAAATCTTATCATTAGCTGGTTCATCATCTCTATGTAATTATTAATAAATTATGAAAGACAAATGTCACTGTATGCCTCGATATCCTGACAATAGATGCAATACTTGTTCATGGATAATTTGAGATTTACAGATGAATTTAAGCATCAACAAGATAAATAATTTAACCATAAATAACCCTTCACTCTGCCAACTTCATGATTGTACATGAATCTAAGATGAGGATTTAATCCAAAATGAGCCTTGCTAACAAATAAAGAGAATTGGTGAAAAACTTACAACAGCAGCATAGAATATCCTAAACACAAAAGAATCTTAACCAAGTACAATACCTTTATTCATTTCTAACAACAGAAAGTACAAAAACCCAAGTAAATACAACCCTACTTTCCTAAATGCACAGAAAACCTAAAAATATTTCATTGCTTCTTATTATAAATATAAATTAATATCTGTTTAATTATTCACCCTACCACTTAGTTTGATTTTAATACTTGATTTTTATTAATTGAAAATGCAGCTCTCTCTCTTCAGTTCACACTTCCAACTGTTATACATGTAAACATGCAAATTCATTAAAATCAATGCCCAGTTTAATTACCTTTGTAAGCAGGTGGAAATGCTGGTGAACTTGGTTAATTCCCTTTCAGTCATGCTTTGACAAAGATACTCTGTATCACTTAGTAATATAATAAATTTATTTTATGATTATTTAGTCTTACTGTAATTATTATTTATTTCTTATATATATATATATATATATATATATATATATATATATATATATATATATATATATATATATAACATCATGTTAACTTTACCAATTCTATTTAAAATAATAAACTGTCCTGTAGCTGCCATGTTCAATAATATTTTACAGTAAGATAATGGACCACTTCTTATTGTATTTTAGATTTTTTTTTATTTGAAGTTATTCAGAACAGTAACAGTTAAAGAGCAAACTTAAATCAGCCTATATATTTTAATGTAAATTGATTTTTAAATAATTAACATTAAGTGTATAAATTGGAGATAATACACTCACTTTTAAAACAATATAATAAATAATTATGTTATATATATAAATATATATATATATATATATGATGGACATTTAGGTGTAAATATGTAGAGTTATCTATTTATAATTACTTAATTAGAAAACACTTAAGGATGCATGTTTTGCTATATCTAAAAGAAGATCTTAGTGATTCATTTGCATAGAATTTTCATATGGTATTTATTTATATAATGATTTCAAAGAAAGAATAATAACTGGCTATGAATATGAGAAGTACATCTTCTTGAAAGCGTTCAGCCATTTAATTTAGTTTTCTATTTGTTGTTACTGCTTTACTTTGGAAGTGTGATAGCATGATTTAATATTATCATATTGAAGACAAATGTAAAGTATAAATCTACAGGTTATTACTTATAATTCTAACATGGACTATAATTGGCAATACAAGCAGATATTATGTTTTAGCTTATCGGTTTGCACTTTTCAACAATGGATACATTTCCTGCAAAGTTTTGTGAGGTTTAAAATTATCCCAAATTGTTGGAGAGTTAATATAAATAACTATACCTAACTGAAGCAATATTAATGCACAGGTGCAGATATATTTACTTGGACTGGTCATTAAAGGATGAAGAAGTATAACAATTTAGAGAGTACATTGAGTCCTAAATTTGAACGGAAGTTTGCATTTCTAGCAAAAAAAACAAGGAGTGAATATTAATATGCCCAAAAGAGAGGACTTTGCCAATTTGACTAATATAATATTGCCTGCGGTAGTTAAAGAAGTATTGGAACTGGGTCCCAAATACATTGGTGGCAGGTGAAGACAGCTGAGGATGGAGGTGATGGCAGATATTGAGGCAGGTCTAGTTAATGATGGGCATAGGGATAACTACATTTTCCAAATCGCTAGAGCAAATAGACACAAGCCACTTTACACAGCGGCAGATACATGGAGTAGAAAAATTAGTGACACCAAAAATTTTTTTGCTGATGGTTTAATTACATGCATAAGAGAAGACAAGGGGAATAGATTTGCCATAATGAATAAAAACGAATATGTTAATAAGATGAAAATACAAATTGATAAATTGAAATTGGTACACACAGTAAACTTTAATAACAAACTTAATAAGGAGAAGTTTATAACATTGATTCTTCATATACATTGCAATAAAGCTTTTTCTAAAGCCGAGTATTATAAAATGTATCCATCTTCTTCCACGCCCCCTTGAATGTTTGCTAACACTAAATTACACAAGCCTGATATGTCTCTGAGGTTGATGCTGGACTTTGGAGGCATGCATTATTTTGAGACTGCTAAGAAGATAAATCATTGGCTGATAGATGACTTAGGATTTGGAGAGTTTACTATTAAATCTTCTTTCAAGTTTGTAGAGTGAATCAAGAATGTGCTAATAAGGACCGAGTTTAAAATTGCTGCATTAGATATTTCAGAGTTATACGGGTCTGTTAATAGAAAGAAGTTTATCGATATTATACAACAAGAACTCGTAAATAAAAATGTGGCTCAGGCTCACGTTAGTTTCATAACAGAATTTTTGAGATTGTTAGATATAAATATTATGGCAATGTTTGAAGGCAAGTGGTACCACATGAAAGATGGGTGGCCTATGGGATTTCCCATGAGCAGCATCATGGCTAGCATCTATCTGAATTTTTACAAAAAACAAGTATTATCTGAATACAACATAGTAGATAATAATATAATATATACGAGGTATGTGGACAACTAATTCGTTGCTGCTCCAGTAAATATTGTTGAGCACATCAAAAATCAGATACAAGTGAACACATCATTGAATTTAAATATTACATGGGAAGATATGGGGTAGGAGATAAAATATTTAAATATCAAGGTACACAGAGAGGGAAATTTGCTTAACTATACAATGGTCATGAAGCCACCAGAAGTTCATGGACAGATTCACCCTAAATCATACACACCTATGACTCACAAATTTGCTGGATTGACATCATTTCTTTTCAGAAATTACTATTTGTGCAGGTTTGAGGCAGACAGAAGGTCTAACTTAATTAATTACACTAACAACTTAATCAAATCAGGATACAGGCACAATGTAGTATATAGCAAAATGAGACATTTTGTAAATAATATTGGAAAACACAGAGATGGGACAACAAGCCTTGGATATTGTTGTCCTATATGCACTCTTTGCATAAAACGTTTTTAAGACTTTCTCTAAGGAATTTTGTTTGAGTTTTCATACACCCATCTCAACTAATAGGCTTATTAACAACACTAAAGACACTATAGCTTCTGATCAGACCCCTCAGGCTGAGTACAGAGTGGCATGCCCTCATAATGGATGCAAAGCATCATACTATGGTGAAACAAGAGCCACCATAGTTACTAGGATATGACAACACAACTATAGATACAATAAATAACATATGGATGCAGAATGCACTTCAATATTTGCACAACATCAAAAAATGTCAGGACATGTGTTCGAACCCGCATCTGCAAAATTAGTTTGTACTGACAGGCATGATATTAAGCGAAAGGTAAAAGAAGCTTACTTTATAGCAGAGGACTCCTTCACCATTAATTGTAAGGATGAATGCTTTGCTATATCTAAAAGATGGTCTTAGTGATTCATTTGCATAGAATTTGCATATGGCATTTATTTATATAATGATTTCAAAGAAAGAATCATAACTGGCTATGATTATGAGAAGTACATCTTTTTGAAAGCACTCAGCCATTTTATTTAGTTTTTTATTTGTTGTTACAGCTTTACATTGGAAGTGTGATAGCATGATTTAATATTATCATATTGAAGACAAACATAAAGTATAAATCTACAGGTTATTATTTACTTAAATTAGTAGCCTGACAGTTTTACTTCACTCTTGACCTTGGAGAGTTTGTTTTCATTGGCTACTATTCTAGATAGAGTGCTTTCTAATTAAGTAATTATAAATAAATAACTCCACACATTATATATATATATATTGAAACCAGTTGGCTTACATAGCATACACTAATATAGTGTGTGTGCATAAATATATAAGTAAGATAAAGGAAAAGTAGAAATAAACCCAGAATAAATTTTTGTAGATATCTTTTTATATTTCCTAAAATAAAATAATAAGTAAAGGGTTAAATAATAAATCTGATTTAAAATAAAAAATGTTTTATAAATTAAACTTTTAAAAGGTCTGAACAAATATAAATATTGTAGTATTATTATTATTATTATTATTATTATTATTATTATTATTATTATTATTATTATTATTATTATTATTATTATTATTATTATTATTATTATTATTATTATTATTATTATTATTATTATTATTATTATTATTATTATTATTATTATTATTATTATTATTATTATTTTTATTATTATTATTATTATTATTATTATGTTTCAAAAAGGGGAACTTTATTCAATCTAGAAAACAGGTTACATTAATAATTTTTATATACATGCATTTACACTGATATTTCCAAGGATTATATATATTGTTCTTTCCAAGTTCTTACATATATATACCAGGTGAGCGATGGATTGTTTAGCCTAAGTTATCTTTATTGATTCATGGATTTTTGCTGTCCATTTTCTTGTTTTCTTTTTAAGTCTATTATTGAGGAAAGGCAGAACTATTAGAGATTTGACCGTTGTTTTACAAGTGACCAAGTAGCCGTGAAAATGTCTGGGTGTGCTATTTTATTGTCTCTGGTTTTTAATTGTGCTAACTTGTTGTGAAAAGTTGATGGATGCCGCCTTGTATTGTTGCCAAAAGCAAATGTGCATCGGGTGCACCAAAATGCATAAAGTACGAAGGTTGCTGCTCGGATTGTTGGGGTGGATGTTCTGCTGAATGGACTGATAATATCTTGCAGGGAGATGTTTGGTTTTCTGTATATATTTGTTATTTCATGCCGAATGTTGTTTAATGCTGGGCAGATGTAAAACAGATGTTGTTGAGTTTCTTCTGCTTGGTGGCATAGCGTGCAGAAGGGGTCTATTTTTGTATATAATCGTCTGTATCTTAAGAAATATGATGTTGGCAAAGCATATAGATTTAGTTTCAGGAGGAAATCAAAGAATTTGGACTCCATTGACCATTTTTTAAATTTTTTAAGCAGCTGCCGGTTGTTTATTCCGAGCATCTGTGTTGAAATATCTGATGTATATCCCGGGTAGATCATTGCATATATCTGCCAATATGAATATTTTGTAGTTGTTTGCAGGGATATTTGAGTATGTGTGATTCTGAATTGGTTTATAACTGATGATAGATAGCAATGTGAAGGTGGAGGTTTGTCTGTGGGTATTATTTGTATTAGATACTGGAGTTCTGGGAAATGTCTGAGGCTGGCTATTATCAGGTTTGCAGTCTTTTGTTTTCGAAAAATATCTATGTTATGTAGCCCCAAACCATTGTGTATTGCTGGTCGACTAAGATGTTTTGCAGATATTGACACTGTCTTTCTATTCCATAGAAGTTTATTGCAATATGAAAAGATTTTTGATGTAAAGGCTTTTGAGAATTGAATTATGGGAGAATAATAGATAATCTTGGTGATTACTAGCTGATTGAACAATTGTACTTTTGCATATATTGAGAGGTATGCTTTTGATAGTGAGGCAGTGATCTGTTCTGCTTCATCTTTTAACTTGTTCTGGATTTTTTGCCTCATTGTGTTTGTTCCCATGTAGAAAGGAAAGCCAAGGAAAGGAGACGGTTTGCCTTGGAAAATTTGCGTGCATGGCTTACTGGTGTATAGAGACCAAGCAGCAGTCTTGTTTTGATTAAATTTTAGATGGTGTGTTGCTTGAAAGTCTTGCAGTATTTTCTGCAGTATTGGTATCTGTTTTCTTGATGGTAGGAAGACTGTGATGTCATCCATATATGCAATGCAGGCTATATGTTGTGATGTGCCTGGTATCTGTATGCCTTTGATACTCTGTTGAATTTTGAGTATAAGTGGATTGATGTAAAAAGTAAATAGCAGTGAGCTTAGTGGTGAGCCTTGGGATATGGATTGTGTGGGAATGAATGATGGGGAATTTTTGCCATTGAGTGTGATATGAATTTCTCTGCTAAGTAGTAGGTTTGTGAGCAGGTACAGATGAGTTCGTGGAATTGTGGTGTCAGCTAGCATATTGATTAATGTATTGATGTCACCGAATCAAAAGCCGCTTCTATATCAAGTTGAACTGCAATTGGTGCATACTTCTTCCTGTCCCGTACTGAGTTTATAACAGTTTTGAATATCATTGCAGCCTGTGCAGTTGATGATTGCTTCCTTGCAAACTGGCTGTGTGAAATTAGTGGTAGAATATGTGGCTCTAGGCTGTCTTTGAGTACTTTTTCAATTATTTTAATTGTAAGTGGCCCCATTGAGATTGGTCTTAGGTTAGATCGTGTTGATACGTGGACTCTTTTCTTGTTGAAGGGGACTATTGCTATTGGATATAAGCCTTGAATGTCATGCAACTTCTGTGATAGATGATTTGCAAGGTCACATAAATATTGGCTAGTGAACTGACTGAGATGTGCAAGGACAAATTTGGGGATTCCATGTGCTCCTGGGTGACATGCATTAGGTACTGTTGCCAGTTTAGTAGCAAATTCTGTGATGTTATGTGGGGTATTTGTTTCTGGTTTTCCAAAGACATTAGGATTATATTTGACTGGGTGGTATGCTTGCAGATTTTGTTTGAAATGCTGATATATCGGTTTTAACATATTATTTCCTGCGTATGTGTGCCCCTGCTCTGTGAGTGCCATTGGCACTCTGACAGTGGATGGGTAGCCCAAGGCCCAGCGAATGTATTTTCTTGTCCATGTGTGTTGTTGGCCGAGGCAGACTTTACTCTTCTTTATTGCTAGATAGTTTTTCAGGTGGTTACAGATGCTATTATATGTTTGTGTAAGTCTGCGTATATGTTGTTGACTGGTGTGTGTTGGGTTTATCATTGTAATCCGTTTATGTATTTCATCAGCCAGTGCTAGCAGTCTTGAGGGTGGGGGGGATTTGCGTGTAATGTGATCTATATTAAATGATAAAATGTTTATGAATGCTAAGTATCTTTGAATGGGGTCAAGTTGCATATTTTTGATCTTGTGAAGCATTATATATGTTTCTGAAAAAATAAATTCTGGGGTAGAAGTTGGAAGTAGAATTCTGATTGTTTTACCATGTGTAAGTGCAGTTGTTTGAATTCCTGTCAGATTAATTAGTATGGTTTGTGCAGAGTGATCAGAGAAGGAGATGGGTTGATGTTTAGGCTGATTTGATGGTGTAACATAGGTGAATAAAAGCACAGATCAATTCTTGATGTATGACGTCCATTGTGAAAGGTAACTGCTTCATTTGACAGAAAACCTTCTGCACTCATAAGTGGAATTGATATTTGATGCAGCCACTTTAAAATGAACTCTTGATATTTCATGTTGAAATCCCCAATAAGTATGGTTGGATGTGAATTAGAGCCAAGTAAGGAGTTTATGTTTAATATAATATTTGAGACAATTGTAGGGCTCGGTGGAATATACACAAATATAATGTTTAGTGTGATGATTTGATGACTAAAAGTTACTATTAGTAAATTTGCATCTATATATATATGATTTTGAATGAGTCAAATGGACAACTTTGTGTTATGAGCAGTCCAGTACCCCTGAGGAGATGATGTGTCTCTAGAGCATGCACAGTAGCCTTCTCTGCTTAGATGTACTGTGGGGTAATTTGTGAGCCACTATATATTTTAGTTTCTAAAGTCCTAGTATATGAGGTTGTGTAAACCTTTATCTATTGTTGTAGCTGATGTATTTTGTAGACTGGTTGAGCCCTCTGATATTAAATGCTGTTATTTTTAGCTTCATTATCGTGATTGGCTGAGTTGGTTTCACAGTGTGTTGAAGTTTGCGTGAAGCTTTTGATATTCTCTAGTGTTTTGTGAGCAGTTATTAGTGTTTTGATTACGATCCAGCTCCATAGGTATTAAGTTTTCTGCCAAGTGTTCAATCATTTCTGTTAGAGTATTGTTTTAATCTGTTTTGGCTCTTTTTGATTTATTTCTCCTTGGCCGACCAGATTTTTGGACTTCTGTTGGTGTTGTTTCTATGGGAGGGAGGCATGGGGTTAGTGAGTCTAGAATATCTGTAGATGTTTTGTTTATAATTTATGCGCATGCTTGTTTTTGGGGGTTGTATGTATCATTTGATATGTCTGGATTTGAGTCTGCGTGTTACTGATTGATATTCCTGGTGTTTGTGATACTTCAGGTATGTTTTGTGCTTGATTTTGTTCCATTTGATCAGTGCTTTCATTTAATTTATTGAGCTATCTGTTGTAGTTTCAAGTATATTTGTGTTTTCTTCTGCATGTTTGTTTTTAGTAGCTTCATTTGTACTGTAATTGTTTTCATATTGACTGTTTGAGTTACTGGTGTTATCTTGTGTACTGTTGCTCTCTTCATGTTGGGATTGGATGTGCTGATTATTTGGTGTCTGGCCCTGTATGAGTTGGCTATCCATGCACTGTGTGGCTAGGTGACCACACTTGCCACAGGCATAGCATTGTGGTTTTAAACCTCTTATATATAGGCTCAGAATAGCTTCCTGGTCTGCAATTTGTGTTGGTATAGATTCTGGGTCAATGTCTTTGTGTAATTTTAACTTAAAATCATAGCTATTGCTGTATATTGGTATTGGTGTGTCTTTGAGGTATATTGGTTGAAATGCTATAATTTTGCCAAATGGATCCATATTTTTGAAAATCTTGTTTCGTGTATCCAAAATATGTATTTTTTATTATTCTGTAATTTGATTCTGTTGATCTTGATGACTATAACAATCAGTAATTGTCTAATGTTTTAATTTGGTTTAGAAATCGGTTCTTTTGACTACTGTCAAGAAATTCGATTCAGGTATCTGGGATTTGGATGATCTGCGATTCTTAGATCGTTTCCCATTCGTTTTCATTATTGCTTGATATAATAACAGCAGGAAGATAGGATATATTTGCTCTGTGGCAGATATTACTATTGATTTGGTGAAAAAATCTTTTGACGATGTATAGAGTCCCGTGGATCGTGTTGTTAAAGTGTTCATTAATTCTTTCTAGATATTATCGGTCATTAAGGGGTGGTCTTGGTTTACTGTATCTTTAAATCTAACTGTTTTATATCGTTCGGTTTGTTTTCTAAATCTTGGAACTATTTTATTATTTATTGTAGTCGCGAAATTCTTTGAACTTGTTGCTTGATTTAGTTTTGGACCATGGTACGATTTGGATGTCTAAATTTTCGACTTAGTGATATTGAGCAAATGCTTGATATCTGTGGTCTCATTTTTTCTTTTAAAACAAAGAAATTTTTGGTAACGTAAGGGTTTTTTATGATATTCTTGAACTAGTTTATGATTTTCAATAATTATAGTTTCAAAGATTTATTTTTATTTTGTGAATTATCTATATTGGTTTGATTTTAAATTGTGGCATTATTATTAGATTTTTGGGGTTTGAAACCCAACTACTTTGATATTATACCGGCATATCAGGTTTTCTTGGTATATTATTATTATTATTATTATTATTATTATTATTATTATTATTATTATTATTATTATTATTATTATTATTATTATTATTATTATTATTATTATTATTATTATTATTATTATTATTATTATTATTATTATTATTATTATTATTATTATTATTATTATTATTATTATTATTATTATTATTATTATTATTATTATTATTATTATTATTATTATTATTATTATTATTATTATTATTATTATTATTATTATTATTATTATTATTATTATTATTATTATTATTATTATTATTATTATTATTATTATTATTATTATTATTATTATTATTATTATTATTATTATTATTATTATTATTATTATTATTATTATTATTATTATTATTATTATTCTGATTGTGAAATGTAAAAATACAATATTGTTTTCAAAATTTTTTAATTAATCAAAACATGTATATGTTTTCAAAGGGATTAGAGAGCTAAAAATAAAAACTCTGTTTTTAATCAAAGTGTTGTTATCACCTCAGATGATTTTATAAAAGGGGCTGATAAAAAATATCAGTCAATCTGGGTAATGATTTTTGAAAAGAGCAGTCTGGATAGTGATTTTAAAGAGAACAGTTTGGCTTACAGTTTTATAAGAGTTAGCAGAAGAGCTAGCTGTAAAGTTGGCTCAAGTATTTTGTGAAGAGTTGGTAACTAGTAGAAAATGGCCATAGTAAAACTAGCTGCAAAGATGGCTAGAATAATTATCAAGAGAACTGCCATGAAGATGTAAGAAGGCAAGATAGTAGACTGTTTTCCTTAGCAGGAGTTTGAATTTACATGGAGGAAACGGATCAAGATTCTTTGTAATTCATAGCCTTAAAAATGTTCTGGAAAACAGCTTGCTGACCTGAAACTTACAAAAACCAAGTATAAGTGGAACTGACTACAGAAAGGAAAAAAGGCCAACCATACCTGAATTATGTACTTTTACCTGATGATGACAACAAACCTGGATTGACTAACAAAAAACAACTTGCCCAAGAAAAACACCAGCTGAATAAAGAAGTAGTTATACATATGCTGCTGTGACTACATATGCAAAGAGAAGCACAGATAAACTTGCATACAAAAGTTTGTTGTTTTTCAATAATTCATTTGATGGACATTTTAAATCTATATTTTTAAATTTAAAGACATTTATAATTAGTTAAGAGGTAACCTAATGAAAGGTTTCTAACCTCTGGAAAATTGACTATATATTTTTTTAAAAGAATAAAAGAAAGCTATAATAGAATTTGTTAAACTGATTTTTTTTTAATATTGATACATACATATATATGTAAATTTTATGTATATTCAAAATGAAATTATTAATTATAAAAATATTGTTATTTATTATTTGACAAATTTAAATTTGTTAATACTAGGTGCAATTCTATATGCATGTTGTAGAAAATCTGGCATAAGTATTTGTATTATTTAAAATATAATTTAAAAGCTTAATCATATAAGCCTGTGTGTTTCAGTTATTAAGCTTAATCATGTATTATTTTTATGTAAAAATTAAATATGTTCAGAAATCACCCGCATGTATGTATGCGTATATCTGTCAATTGTATTGCAGATACCAATGCCTGTCAATTATAAGATATATGTACAATTTAATCATTTTTTTTGTTAGTGAATATTAATTGTATATTATAAATTGCGTGTCTGTGCGCACACATATATATATATATAAATCAATGTAATGATTTAAATATTGAATAGTAATTATGTAAATTGATGTAATAACTTGAATTTTGTAGTAATATTGTAAATTACAGTGTAATGACTTTTATTATTGAAATAAAATACTAGTTTTCTACTTCACCTTTTATTATTGGATACTTTTCAAAACAGAACCCTTATAAGACTTTAATCATTTATTTTTTTGTTATTAATAAACTTGTATTTAATTGTTAAAATTGATTCCATCATCTCTTGTTCACATACAGTAATAGAGCTTTATGTTCTCTGAGCTAGAGTGGTGCATGAGATGAATATATGACTGGGGATGTGTACTTAGTGCTTTGGGGCATCCAGAAATGATCAATCATCATCCTGGTTGGCGCAAAAGAGGATACTCTATAAAGACCATGCACTATTATTTTTTATTTTATTTTAGTCTTATTAAAAATTTAACTTTATAGTTGGCCAGTACAAGTGGCCTGAGCATTGACGATAATCAACATATTTTAATGTCCCAGCATGATTTCTGATTACTGTGTATTTTTAATGGATGGACACTAAGCTGGTGCATCCAAGTCATGTTTATATATTTGCCCAAGATGGCAAAGGCTCAATAGTTAGCCTGGTCTACAGAAGACCCATTTCCAATCCAGTCACAAGGTTGACTGCTGATTTATATTTTTTATTGTTCAAATCCAGCCACAAGATGGACTGTTGATTTATTGTACTGATTTGTTTATTTCCATCATTAATGATGATGAATGGTATTTCTCTCAAGTATTTACTTGTACTTATTTTTTTAAATGATAATAATGCTGGTTGATATATAATTTATATATAATTATGCTTGTAGTTGCTCTTCTGAGTTAGCTGGCTGATCTCTCAATGATCTCTTGAAGATCTCTAATCTCATTTTATTATTAAATATATCTTATTTATAGATACTTTGTAAATATATGATATTTAATTTATTGATTGACTGGGAGTTGATGATGATTTTCCATCACCCAGATTCATTTTCATTTCCATCCACTTTCAATATCACCCACCCCATCCCATTTACTTCCGCTTCTATACCCCCCCATCCCATTACAATATATATATATATATAAATATAACAAAAATCTAATAAATATTACAGTAATTAACTACTATATACAGTCTTTCAAACTGCAAAAGTACTTTCAGTTAATACCTTAAATTCAAAAAACAAAATGGAAGCAAATGTCATCAACTCAAATCCCATGAGTCCCAAATTTTAAATTAGCAGCTTGTCTATTAATTATATTCATTTTATTTCTATTTATTAAAATCACTTCCTTAATTTTTCTTTTATTATGGTTTCTCTCTTCCTGAAGAATTCTAATACTTTCAATATCAAATTTAAATTTGTATTTACATGCCCTTTCATGATACAAGAAAACTGACATAGTCATTAAGTCATTATTATTTTTACTTTTCTCATGCTTGTATAACAATTTGTGCTCCTTTAATCTTTTTTGAATATTGTACCTTGATTCACCTATATATGATAAGATACATCCACAAAAAATTTGATACACAACATTACTTTTCTTCTTGACAGGTATGACATTTTTAGAATTATTCATTAACTTATTAACATTATTTGGAATACAAAATGAAAAATTAAATACATCCTTATATATATCCTTAAAAAATTTCACTTGACCATTTGAAATATATGGAATAGATATCCATTTTTACTATCAATATTCAAATCCTTTAAATTATTAACTCTTTTTAATTTAACATAAAGTATTATTAATCTGCTCAATCTTATAACTAACTTCAAGCAATTCCTTGGAAAATATCTCAATATTTTTTAATATATCACATTGGTAATGACATAATTTTTTATTATGAAACAAAAAAGATCTAAAACATGCCAACATTTGATTTACAATTTATATATCCTCTTTTTTGCAATGATTTGATTATTAATTTATAACGTATTATTCTCTCTTGTAATATTTAAATCCAAATACTTTTGTTCTGTTCCTTTTCAATAGTCCATTTCAAGCCATTCAAATTATTTAACTCCTCTACAAACAAATTTATAGTATCGGTATTTCTGCAAATAAAAACATCATTCACATACCTTTTGTAAATTTTAATATCTTTAAAAATACACATATTTAAAATACTACTCTCATATGTAGACAAAACAAAATTGCAAACTTGTGCAACAACAGGTAGATCCACAGGCCAGACTTCAGACATTTTATAATATCTACCTTCAAAAGAAATATCAAAAAATTTTAAAGAATCAACAATAATTTTATCACATATTTTTTGTGGAATTCATTCTATAAATAGAACCATACATTTCTGTAACATCTAATGAAGGAATAACATCATTCTCAATTAATACTATATTTTTAATTCTATTTACAAAGTTGAAAAATGAAGCAATAGTATTTTATCCAAATTCACATCATTCTCATTAAATACTTTATTTTTAATTAATCTACAAAGTCTAGATAAAACAATAGTCTTTTACCCAAATTCAAAAAACTCTTGTAACAGCTTAACAAAATATTTAGAAGTTTGATATATAACCACCAAAATCAATCATAATTTGCAAAGGATTATCTTTTTCACATATCTTTATATTTGCAAAAATATGAGCGTATATAGCACACAAAGAATATATCTTATAATACTCATTATTACTTAAGGCTTTCTTTTTAGTATTTTTAAAAAATACTGTTAATAAATTTTATTTTCTGGCCATCCATGTTATATTATTCAATGGAAAAGAAAACAAGTTTATCCATTTGCATGATAACTTTCTCAGTATAGTATCATTTCATAATTAAAGACATCTGCAGCCATTTATCTTCTTTCAAACAAATCATATTATCATTCTTCAGTCTCTGTTTAAATTCTGAAATGGCCAGATTCCATATGAAAATTCATGGTAACTGGCCATTTCAGAATTTAAGCAGAAGATAAAGAATGATAATATGATTTGTTTGAAAGAAGATATATAAATAGCTGTGGATGTGTTTAATGATGAAATATTTGTATATTGAGAAAGTTAAAATGCAAATGGATAAACTTGGTTTTTTTTTTGATGGAAGAATATAATATGGATGGTCATGATAGAGAATCAAAATATGTAATTCTCTAGAACTTAATGATCACAAGATCAAAATCTTAACAAAATTAAAAAGGATATAATTAGTGAGAAACTAGCCATACAATTAATGGATTAACCTGAAGAGATTGGAAAGAAGATTTGAATAAGTTGAAAGAAAAACAAGTTGAGCAAAAAAAAAAATATGGAAAAAATAAAACTCCAAGTAGAAGAATGTAATAGGAAAAATAGAATATATATATCAGAAAAAGTATAAATGAGCTAACAACAAGAGTAAAGGTTTGAAAAATGAATGGAAAGAAAGAGAATGTAAAAAGAATGTAAAACTAGAAGCAATATAGAAAAGCTTACAAGAAATTTCCAGCATGGTAAATTATATAGAATAAAAGTATAAAAGGCTACATGCAATAAAACCAGTGGGGAATGAACTTTCTAACTCTAATATTGAAATGGTAGTGAAATTCAACATAGTTTATATCAATTTGTTAAAATATGAATATTTTAAGGCCAGTCTAGTCAATCATCTGTAGAACACTTAAATAGATTACAAAGATATATTAATCTTTAACATGATGTCAGAGAGAATTAAGTTGGCTATAGCTTGCAACCATTTACAATGCATAGGCCTTAGTGGCATTAACTCACACAACACATTTCAGAAATATAAGGAATCATTAATAAGACATTTCTATACTGAAGCACATTTGAAAACAATTTATTACTATGTAGTACAAGAAAAATTTAGGATAGGGTATGCAAAAACTTATTCTTAAATTTTTAGGAGACATTTAAATTAAGGATGATTGATGCATGTGACATGACTGAAAACTAGATTATTTAGATAATTCAGAATAATCTGTTCTGTAGAATAGAGCAAATGCTGCTTGCCACTGATAAAAATTTATAATAATGAAATTATTAAATATTATAGATATGAACCAGCAAAATTAATCAAGTAAATGACCAGAATAATCAAAATATTTAGTTTATGCTAATGTGATAGAAATAAGAAAAAAATTACAATGATTAAGGGTTGGAGAAAGAGAGTAATGTGCCAAACTTTTAGACATGAATATCCTGATAGAGTAGTCACTAAGACTTAATAAAGTATGGCTCAAGAGTGTGATGGATCAACTTCAGTCTTGAGATTGATCATTGAGCATGGAGATTATATTAATCTGTACTTTCCTAGTTGTTTGGGTTGTTATTGCTCTTTGTATTGAAAATAAATAGCTTTCTGGATGCCCACGACTGCATTAAATGTCTTAGACCAGTGGATATATGCTGGTCCAATATTCCAAAGAAAAAGGTTAAGTAAAATAATGATTTTATAAATTATTATTTTGATATATATATTTTGTAATGGGCACACATGCCATTACATTATTTATTTTAAAATTTAGACATTAAAAAGAAAAGTTCGCAAATAAAAATTTGTTTTTAAAAATTAAAAAAAGTGAAAGTTAAAAGTCATTTAAACTTTATATATATAAAACCGCACAGATGAAAAATTATTGAAAAAAAACTAGAAAAAAAAGAAAAAGTTTTAAAATTAAATATTAAGAAAAAAAAAACAAAAGATTTAAAGATAAAAAGAATGTACAATAAATTAATTAATGCTATTGTAAAATGGAAATGATTATTTTAATTATTAAAAGTAAGCTAGCCCTTGGGCATTTCAAAATGTATAAGTAAAGGTTAGATAGGAGAGAAAAAACAAAATGGGAACAAAATGGCCAATGAAAGAAATCCCTCAGGAAATGGACCTCAATGAAAAGACCATCACCAACATCATGATGTAATGTCTACTCAATCCAAAATTCTAATATAAAAGAAAAATTTTGGAAATAAATTTTAGTGAAAAAAGAGCTGGGAAAAAAAAGGATAGAGATGTGTTAATGTGGAGAGAGTTTAAGGAGAAGGGATTGCAAAGATGCACTCTTCAATTCCTTCAGTTTTTAAAAAGGAAAAGAAAGAGGAATGACCAATCATTTTCCTATGTTGAGAACCACAGGACATCGGGGGAATTAACACTGGCTCCAAATTGCAAGCAACTGTTAAGCATGGATTTTTAAAACAGTAAGAACTCTAACTAATGAACTTTAATTCTAAAAAAGAAACTTTTCCAGTATGTTAAAACCATAAGAACATTAGTTAATTAATGAACACTAAGTATAAACTTTCCCAGTATTTAAATTATTGCAATAAAAATTTCTATCTGACCAAACCTAATCAGTTATTAATAATTATTTTATTGAATGTATTATTATTTTTTGTAAATCATTTCCATTAATTTATTTTTTCTGTTCTTTTAAGTTTTTATTATGATTTTTTTTCTTTTAAAATAAATTATATAAATGTTAAATTTAAGTCAGGCATGAATGGCTGCATAGATTTGTAAATTATATTAATTAATTAAGGGAGGGTTAATCTTGGGTTATTTGTTTCGTAGTTAAATTGAGTTAATCGATTGGATATATTGGTGTAATTAGTAAATGTAGCATGAGAATCGCTATGAGCAGGATACTATTATATGCCACACACTTGGGCAAAATAAGTCCCATATCTTACTGACCATCGGAAACAGATGGTATTTCCTGCTCCTTGGATCACCCCCTTTTTAGCCTATGGAATGGGATAGTCAGTCCCTTTCTATGGAGTTTTTTTATTATTGTTCTCACCAGTCAGATGTAGTATTCCTGTACTGGACAAGAGTCAATGTCTTCTATAACCATGCTGTTCAGATGTACATTCCTGACAGTATGGTATTTGTGCTGTCGTATTCATGCTGTATTGAATACACCGATGTATCAGATGGATTGACGTTAGTTTGGCTGCAAACTTTTTTTTTAGTGTCTAAATTTTAAAGTAAATAATGTAACGGTGTGTGTGCCTGTTACAATATATATATTAAGACAGTGTACATTGGTAAATATATAATTAGAACAAGAGGTTAATGTGGCACTTAAAAATTGAAACATGTACTTACATTTTCGTTATCTTATTTCTTTGACTATGGGTATGGTATATTGTACCAGTTTAGGATCCATTCCATTTAAAGTAAATTTAGTCTGATCTTACAGGCTTTTCTCCCTCACACCAAAATAATTATATAAAAGAGAAAGAACGAAACGATAGAAGTAATTTCTGCTATACGAAGGTTAAATTGGATAAATGCAGTTATATAGCATATTAATAGATTTTCCCAAGTGCATTTGGGTGCGTTTCTAAAACTGACCCTGGGAAAGAGACAGAAATATATAATTAATGTTTTAAAAGGAAATCGAATAGAGAATGCATTTATTCTATTTATAATAACAATGTTTTTAAAAACTCAATTTATAAACAAAACTATCCCAGCTCAGAATTATTATTATATATATAAGTTGCAAACCATTTTTTAATTTTTCATTCATATTAACAAGATACATATTTTTTAAAGAAAAAAAAATAAAAAGGAAAATTTAATCTAAGTCGTTTACTTTACTAATAAAAAAAAAAGTCTCTAATCTATACAAACTTAATAAAAAATTATTGCTTATCTAGTATTAATTAAAATTTTTTGTCTTAGAGCAGTTCTGTATATAAAGACAAAAAAAAAAAAAAGTTAAATTTGGGGGAAATTACTAATAAAATGAGTGTAATTAGAAAGGAGTAAAGATGAAATAAAGGAAAAATATTTTTTGGTATTTTATTTAGTATTTCTTTTTTTTATTTAAGATAAAAAATATATAATTAGTTAAAAGTAATTTTTAGCAATAAAGATCCCTGAATTTTTGTCTATAAACTTGGATAGCGTCGATATAAAAAGCTGTGATAGACATATATTGTTAGAAAGTTTTAGTTTTTTTTTCTTTAAGAGAGAATTTTCTTGTTTTACGAAACCTGTAACATCGTCACATTTGAATCATCTCAACAAACAGAAACTCAGTTTAGCAGCATTCCAGAAAATTAAGCTGGTTAGATTGATATCTCCATTTATTTAAAAAGCAGCTAACTTACAAATTATTAACTGTAGTTAATATGAAAAACTGTGAAATAGCTGAAAATCTCATTATACTGCGTGAAAAACCTAGTATCTATATATTCTCCTGCCAATGCCAATTTTAAAAGTGTATGCACCAACTGCTGCTGATGAATTAGAACAAGCAGTATTTGTCACCCCCTCCCCGATTATTGTCCTCTAAATGATGAATATATATATATAATCTGGTAATACCATCATTCTATCCACAGAAGACCTCAAATGAAATCTTAATCTTCTCTAATAGAGATTGTCTTATAGATCAATTTTTGAAAGAGATTGAATTTATTTTTAGTCAATTAAAGGAAAAACCCGAATTGTGATGATGTGGTAAGATTGACTTTTATTTAAAGTAAAGCTCTTTTACAAAAAAAAAACAAAACAATAATAATAATTACATTAAAATTAATATTAATTTTTTCTGAATAATTTTTAATATATTTTTTAAATATACATTTAATTTTTTTTAACAGACTGTTTTTTGAAAGTTAGAGCAAATAGAATATTTATTATAACTTGCATATTTCTGTTTATTGATTGATTTATATTTTTGCTTAATCCTTACTTGAGGTTATAGATTGGTACTAGTTGAATAATAATTATATGATTGTTCTATATTGGATATAAACATATTAGAGCTCATAAGTTAAATTCAAAATAGTTAACTATTACCGACATGAATACGTATCTTCTTAAATATATATGCTTTCTATGCATTAGATTCATTCCAAAGTATAATATAAAGAATGTCAATATTCTAAATGAGTAAATGATATTTTTTTATTATATTGATATTATTTTAAATTTAATTGTTTGTTTCTCTCATTCCAAACTTTGTTAATTAAATCTATTTCAGCATTGCCATGTTTTCTGAGCTAGTAGTGGGTTAACAGAGGAAGAACATGTAAGAAGTTAGGGAGGAATTTAAATTTGACCTATAGATGTTTTCCACTTCAGAGATGGTGACTTAATTTGCAGTATGGCGGATATGTTATAAATAAATAACAAACACTATCATGACTTGAACACCCCTTTTCTTATGCTTAACATCACTTCTGTACAGTTATATAATGTACAAAGTATAAGAGCATGGATAATTTTAGCATATAGTGGGAAATAATAAATAAATGCAATAAATTTTTGAAATGACAACAAGTAAGATTAGCAAGTTTATAAAAAGTGTATGTACTAACATTTTATGAAATCAAAGTAGGCAGAGTAATATTTGGCAAATAGTAGAATGTATATAAAAAATAATAAAAATAATAATTTAAGATGGAGACATATCACATAATTCTGGCAAAGATTGTATATGAAAGTTTGAGACTGTTGTGCTTATTTGATGATAATGTATAAATAAAACAAATATTTAAGTTTATAAATCTGCAAAAACAAAAAAAAGATAAACAACAAGTATTATAAAACATTTAGTTTTATTTATAAATGATAACATGTTCAGTAACAAGAATAATGGAGGACAATTAAACATGTATCCATCAACTACAAATGAGTCAGTACACTTAATGGAATCAGATCTGATAGAGCAAGATACCATTCATATGGAGCAAAAGTCTTCAGAAGAGAAACCAGGGACAGTTAACTTTTGAAATGATGGGTGTATTTATGCAGAAAATGCTGCAAAGACTTGAAGATAAACAACAAAATGATATAAAGAATTTGAAGAAAAGCAATAAAAAAGAACAAAAAAATTAAAGAACTGTATTCAAAAAATGAAGAAATGCATTAAAAAAACGAGAAATGCAACAAACATTTGAAGATAAACAAAAAAAAAAGATAGCGAATTTAAAGAAATACATTTAAAACTTCAAGAAAAATAACAAAAAAGAGATAATAAATTTAAAAAAATCTATCAAAATCTAAAAGAAAGCTCTGAAGTGCTATAAAAGACTTTAAGTAGCTTGAAGCTAGAAAGTTTTGTTCAAATACAAAAGCAAATATAACAGAAAATAATGTGTAAATAAAATTATATACTAATTTAGAAGAAATGGTCCAAAATTTATTAAATCTAGTTAAAATAAATTAAATGAAAGTGTCCAAAGTAGAACAGATAGAATAGCAAATTGAAAGTAAGAGAAAAAGTGAAGAGAGATGAAGAATCAAATGAAAATTTCATTATTTAAAGAAAAAACTCATAGATATTTAAAAGAAAATGCAGTAAACTCAGAAAATAGTAGGCAGCATTATGCAAAGATAAACAAAGATATACAAAATTAGTTTATGGAAGTGATAAAAGAATCTAAGAAAGATAGTAAAGGTTATAATACAATAACCAAAAGAAAGATATGAAAATATAACTATTAAATAGCACAGAAATATGAGACCTTTGGTTCTGTAAATCAATTTTCTTAAAATACAGGCATTAAGGGGTGAGGAAGGAGAGACTTGCATCAAACACCTTGATAGTCTAAAGAATTATTTCCAATTAAACCAGCTAGGAGAAAGAGAGCAAGTGGCTGTTGCCTACAATCATTAAAAGGACCTTGTAAAGAATGGTTGGACTCATTAATGAAGAAACCTACCTTTTGTTCCGAATACAGAGAACAAATTTTGAATAATTTTTGGTCAGAAGAATGTCAAAAAGCTTTCAGATATCAAATTATGCAGGAAGGATTTATCATAAAATGTGAAATTTATACACAATTCTTTTGAAGGCAAGTGCCAAAATTAAGGTCATTGTGTGCATGTGGGATGACAGAAAGCCAGATTATCAGGATTATTTGACACAATTCACTCTTTCATGTTGAACAGGTAATTGTTAGCACTGACCAAAACCCATAAAACAAGTGGCTGAGTTTTTCAATGCCATCAACATGAGCCTTGAGATTCATGAAGATATAGGTAGTGAAGAAGGAAAGTTTATCACATCAAATAGACAATCAAACTAAAGGAATCAGGCATTTATTGGTTATATTAAAATAAAAGATAATTGAAATCTGACTCTATAGTTGGTGGAAAATAAGAAGCAGCTTTAGTAAGAGAGATTGAACACACACAGAACATGATTCTATTTAATGCACAAGAAAAACAGATATTCCACAAAAATCTCCAGAAAATTTACCATGTCCTGGAACTACTAGCAGAATAGATGTAGAAGCAGATCCAAAATATAAAGTGACTGGTATCCAAACCAGCATAAAGAAATCAGCAATAACCAAGAAGAGGGCAAAACAAGTCTCAAATAAAATAGGATGAGAACTCAATCACCTTTGCTGAAGTATCTTGATATATGTTAAATTTGATGATAAAAAATAACAACTGGCGTATTGTCTGTCAGTCCTGGATCTGTTTAAACAGAGAAATGACTTCATAAGAAAAACTATTTGTAATATTTAAAAAGTTAAAATACATGGCAAGAATAACAAAAGTGACATTAAAATTATCAAAAAGAGAATTTATCAAATTACTGAAAAAGAAGAGAGATTTCTATGGATAACATTGTTAAAAAAATAAAAATAGTAATCATTTAAATGACAAATAGGTAATGACAATAGCTATAAAACATATCACTGGAATGGGTAAATTTATTTCTACACAGAATGATGAAGAAAATGCTATTGTAATTAGTTTAGAGATATTCTATTATTAGTGATGTATTATGTTTTGGTTACAAGTATGAAACACTCACTATGTTGTCATGTAATATTTGGGAGTATATATTGTCTCAGGTATGAACACAACATATTTTTCAAGTGATTTACTCACATACCTGTAAGGCTTAGAAGAACTAAGGTATGAGTTGAATTTTTGATGAATTTATCAGTTTATAAGACTCAAAAGGCAGCAAAACTTTATTTTTAAATGTTATATTCATCAACCTCTAGAACTCAAAAGGAAGCAATAATTATATTTGATTTTTCTTGTGTTGTGAGAACTTAACAAAAGTCAAACTGAGATGATATTTTTAGTGTTCTGGCTTCACTGAACATCTTAATGCATATGGAAATAAAATTTTATTAATTCTTTATACAATTTAACATCAATCAAATCTCTGAATAGTAAAATACTGGACACATGTGTTCTGTAAAACACTATTTATGAAAAAATACAAAAATAATTAGAGAAATAAAAAAAATATTTTTTTTTCAATAAGCATAAAAATATGAAATGAAAAGTTATACTGTCCCATTGTCTCATTTTAAAGAGATAGAATTTGTAACTAAACATATCAGATAATAGCTTGAATTAATTATATTACAAAGCTGCATAAAAAAAAAATTGGTTTAAAAAACTTAAAAGAAAAATCAGTTTATGCATTTAATCATATTATTAAATATTTTATAAAGTTACAATGATGAGTTATAATGTAAAAGTAGAAAAAAATGTTCTAATACATATAAGAAGTTTGAATTGTGTAATTTATAAAAATATGAATCATTTTGAAATCTGTTTATTCCGTCTTCTAAATAAAAGTTTAAATAAAAAAACCTTGCCAATTACTAAAGTAAATTTGATGGCAAATATAAAAATGTTATTTAAATTAATGAGATAATAAAAAAAAAAGTTATCAATAAAAATTTAAAAGCTGGCAATGAATTTTTTTTCTTTTTTCCTATTATTAATTAATATATTTAAAAAGAGAGGAAAAATACTATTTTTTCTCTTCTTTTATATATCAAAACATATAATATCTGTAAATTTGTTTCCACAACATGCTGTGAAGCAAATAAAAAAAATGTTTTTTGAAAAACATGTCTTAAAGAAACAGAATTTAAATTCTTGTAACTAGCTGATGACAAAACCATTGTTTGAAAACTTGTTGTTGAATAACACTATGTAGAGAATAAATAGATGAGAAACAATCATCTAATGCTAGTTTTTAGTTCATTATTTATTCAGTCCAGTCAGGTAGTCTTCATTACTCTATTTTATCTGAAGACTCAACTTAAACAGTGTTGCAGTGAGTTTATGCTGAGGAGAGAAATCACTAATTAAAACTGGTTTCAACCATAACTTGGATACTGTATCTTGCTGTTTTATATTGTTTTAATATTTCAATTACAACAGCAAGTGTGATGGCATTATCTGATAGAAAACCATCTAGTATGTGTGGTTAAACAATCAAAAACTACACAAGTCAAAACAACTAGAATATGCAATTGTATCCAAAAACAAATGCTTCAGTTTGCTAAAACCATTAATTGCCTTCCTTACCAATGCCATGGAGAAAGAAGCAGACAAGACAATGTGATAAGAATAACCAAAACTTACTGATACTATATCCTATCTAACACCACCCATGCTGCTATCTTTGCAATATAACATCACCACTGATGAGAAAGTTAATTACC
Source organism: Epiperipatus broadwayi (assembly GCA_028023455.1). Lineage (NCBI taxonomy): Eukaryota > Metazoa > Onychophora > Udeonychophora > Euonychophora > Peripatidae > Epiperipatus > Epiperipatus broadwayi. The sequence goes on from JAQFVV010013364.1 coordinate 103,288, forward strand.
ATATTTGGGAGAAGTAATGAAAAAACTTCCTGTAATATATATATATATATATATATATATATATATATATATATATATATATATATATATATATATATATATAATATACAAATCAATATATATATATATCAAAATACAGTACAATTTATATAAATTATATTCTTTTAGAAGTACTTTCTATAATTTATATAAATTGTACTGTATTTTGATATATATATATATTGATTTATATATTACATATATTGTGAAATGAATACAGATATCAAACTTTATTTATTATATATATATATGTATATCACTAGATGAAGCTTTACCAATAGCCGACTAACAAGCTTTGTTTACATAAACGCTGAGAGAGATAGAATTCAATATCTCTTTCATTGTCTCCAACCTCTAGACCATGGTTTCGAGATAATTGGCCCATGTCAGCAAAGGGTAGGAAGACTAGAAACTAGATCTAAATACCAACTCTACAATCAGCATTTATGAAACATGGGTTTTATAAATGCTGATTGTAGAGTTGGTATTTAGATCTAGTCTTCCTACCCAGTTTCTAGTCTTCCTACCCTTTATGGACGTGGGCCAATTAGTTTGAAAACATAGTCTAAAGGTTGAAGACATTGAAAGAGATATTGAATTCTATCTCACTCAGCATTTATGTAACACGTTTCATAAATGCTGATTGTAGAGTTGGTATTTAGATCTAGCTTCTAGTCTTGCTACCCTTTACTGCTGTGAGCCAAATAGTTCAAAACCATGGTCTAAAGATTGGAGACAATGAAAGAGATATTGAATTCTATCTCTCTCAGTGTTTATGTAAATAAAGCTTGTTAGTGGGCTATTGGTAAAGCTCCATCCAGTTATCATAAAATGCAAGCTAAGAGCAAGTTACAAACTTTATCTTATTTTGTTTATCATATATATATATATTGTGCCCATTTCAGTTTAGCCTGTGGCTAAATTTGTAGTCATGTGTTAAATATTTTAAAAGAATATCTAAAGGAGATATAATTATTTTTAGTTACAATATATATATATATATATATATATATATAAGCATAATAGCAAAAGCTCTTAACAAGCTTTTCTGAATATCCCTATCCTCTGACCAGTTTCTAGCTGTGGCTGTTATCAATGAGGTGCTAGGACATTCAGACAATAGATCTAAAAATACCAGTTCAAGGCCAGCATTTATCAAATAGTTAAATATTAAGTAGAAAATCTGAAATTTTCAGACATCTATATGTTTTCAAATTCAACTATCTAACTTAAATAGCCATATGGGACTGAACTAAGTTCAGATACACCATATATTAATAGCTTTAGCAATGTAATATCACCAGAGCCTCGATAGCAAAACTATAATTGCAAAAATTCAAGTCATACATCACATGAGTGAAATGGACCTGAGGGTAGGGATATTCAGAAAATCTTGTTAACAACTATTAATGCTCATTATATAACATCTGTAGTACAATCTTACTAAATTAAGTCACATAATCTATGATTTGATTTCCTTGCAATAAAAAGCTAATGTATGCAGAAAATCATGGTTTGGAATTGCTTAATTGTTTTACATCACAAGATCTTATCATGATAGATATTAAAAGGCTATAAATTAAAATATATGTTGTTATTATATTTAATTTTTTATATGTGTATTACAAGCTGCAAGTATATACACAACAATTTTAAATATTCATTGTTAATAAATTGTTATTTGCTTAGTCAACCCAATCACCACAGTATAATTTTAACAGCCAATATGCTAATATTATCCACAACCATGAGAAATTATATAATCTACTGAGGAATATGCAGGGATGTTGGTAATTATTTGTAAATGATGACCAAGCATTAGTAAATTTTCAAAAAGGAAACTTTCTAGTTAGAAGATTTGATACCTGAAAGTTTCATTATTTATTTTATTGAAACTGAAACACAAGCAAAATACTTTTGGGAGGACTTGTACTTATGTTATAAATCATCATCATCATTATTATTTAGTTAATATTATTATATATAAATTTTATTAACTATTAACCTTTTATTTAATATAAATATTTATTTGGAATCAAAGATTTACAGTTATATATTTACATATCTTTGTTCAAACATAAACTACCTTTATGATATATATACATATGTTTATATTTTTTTTGTTTTTTTTATCAATGTCTTTCTCATTTAACTCTATCATATCACAGCTATCCACTGTAACGATATATAAATATGCCGTTACATTAATTTAAAATAAAAACTAAGTTCACAAATAAAAATAAATTTATTAAAAATCTAAAAGCTAAAATAAAATTAAAGAGTTGTTAAACGTAAATATATTTGCACAGATGCAAGACTTAAAAAATATTTTTTTTTAATAAATGAAAGTATTTGAACGTACTTTGTTATAAAAAAGTACAAGATGTAAAAAGATTTATATATTTTGTAAATGGAAATGATTGTTTATGAATTATCCAAAACCAAACTAGCCCTTAGGGCTCTTATATACTGTAATGAAAAAGTCAGAGGATAAGATAGATAAGAGAATAAAAGGAATTAGCTTGACCAATGGAAGCACCAAGCCTCAGCCCAGACCCAAATGAAAATGATGGATTAGTGACATTTTGTTGGTTGAATCTGTGTGGATACTATAAAAAGAGAAATATTGAGTTCCAGAGGGTTCCAACTTGATTTTATGAGAAGAGCGATAAGATGCACTTGTCACTCTCTCTCACTTATTTCAAATAAAATGACTGTAATACCAAGATTGAACCAGCTAAGGCAGTCTCCAGATTGAGAACTATGGTATAAATAACAGATAGGTCTTCTGTGAAAGTCTTCATGGGAATTGATACCAAGAAACATGGACTTTTCTACCGTGAGCTATGAACTTTACAAATTAACAAAAATAAAAAAGTAATTAAGAACTTTCATCAATTTTTTTTAAAAGATTCAGCTAATCTAAATTTTAAAATGAACTCTTATTTGATTTTCAAATTGACAATTAATCTTTAAATTATATATATTTAAGTTTGCTAAAAAAAAAATCATTTCCATTTTTTTATATTTCTATTAATATTTATTTGTATAAATTATTTAAATGCATAAATTTAAGTTGGGTATGGACGTTGCATGGATTCATTAGCGGTTAATTATGTTTTGGTTTCCATATTCGATTAGAATATATGTCATCAATGTCAATGCGGCATCTTATGATGAATGTGATTGGGTTTCTTATATTCCCTCTGCAATTGATGTTATTGATGACTTTGTATTTTGATCGGTTATGTTTATTTTGAAATGTTTTTAACCATGGAATCTTTGCAGCTGATCTATACTCAACATTATAAAAAAAAATTTATAAAATTCATCTGTGCGAATTTAAATAAATGTTAAATTTAAGTTGGACATGAATGGCTATATAGATTTGTGAACATATATATAGTTTAAGGAAGGGTAATCTTAGGATATTTGTTTCGTAGTTAAATTGAATCAATGGATTAGATGTGTTGATGTAATTAGTAAATGTAGCATGAGATCCGCTACGGGCAGGATTGCATATATATGCCACACACCATCTTTTTGCCTATGGAATTGGATAATAAGATGGAAGACACGGTCCATTCCTATGGAGTTTTTTGTTTATTGTTCTACTCACCAACAGATGTAGCATTCCTGTTTGGTTGAGAGACAATGTCTTCTCTAACTCTACTTACTGTTCAGATGTACATTTCTGACAGTATAGTATTTTGTGCTGTTGTATTCATGCTGCATTGAATACATTTATATATCAGATGGATTGACATTGGTTTGGCTGCAAACTTTTGGCCTAAGGTTAAATATGGGATAGAACATTTTCTTTTCAAATACAATCTATATAGTCTATTCATACTCAACGATCTTAATAAAAATATTAAATTCATTCATACTCAACAATCTAAAATAATAATTTACATTGAAAATTAATATAAAATTCTAAATAATAAATGTTATTCCTCAAATTTAAAATGATTATATATGTGCATAAATAAATATTGTTTGTGTATTAATTACTGGCAGTGGCTTTTATTTTTTTATATTTAAGATATAAATTAAAGATATAGATTTTTATCTCTGCATCTTCACTGAGCTAGTGACAATGGGCTAATGGTCTAAATCTAAAATAAAGTGGGATCTTAACAGCGTATCTGCCTACTTTATAAATTTTTCTAGGTTCAAATGCCTAGATGGCGCCCTTGTAGTGCAGATTATGGTAAGATTCGATCTTCACTTTCTTTTGGATCGTTATACCACCAATAAGAATCTCTGACCACTTTTATCTTTATGGATTTCATAAACAATTTAAAATCATCAGCTTATGTGTTTTAAAGCAGAAACCAAAAATTAATATAATAAAATATTTATGCATTAATTATATGCATATGATTTAATGGAATTCTTATTTGCAAAACATCAAGAAGTAATGTTATATAAATACAATTTATTCAAACCACTTTGAATACTTTTTAGCAAAACCCTTTATTTTTACATTTATACATACACCTACATTTCAACTGTACTGCAGTCTTGGCTCTCAAGAAGACTTCAGGACAGTTGAAACATAGGTGTATGTGTATATGTACAAATAAAGGGTTTTGCTAAAAAGTGTTCGATATGGTTTGGATAAATTGTACTTACATATTACAGCAAATTAAAGAAAAGAATGATTTTGGTAATATTTCTGAGCAAGTAATGTTATTCAGATGATGTGTTTCTTTGAAAGTATTTTTCATAACTTCAGAAAATGGTTCTGTGTTGATGAACATTTGTGATATGATAGAGCTGAGATGAAAACTATTCTGATAAAAAAAAAAACTTGAAAATATATATATATTTACAATGCAATGATTATATCTTTCCACAATATGTTAAATATGGATAGGAACAAGTTCTTGCTTAGCATAAAAGTAATTTAGTAAATTAGTGAACTATCAATACTTCAAGTTGCTTAATTGTGATTGAAAGTGTATATTTGGTCCAGAGATAATCTATCACTAGTTTGATAAATTATTAGTAGTAATCATTAAAATATTTATATAAAATAGTTGATGTCAATGTTTTGACACATAAAATCTAATAAACTGCTATCAACAAATACAGAACAAATGATAACTCATGCTATATATTATGATTTAGATCAACTGCTTACTTCTGACTCAATATAAAATGTAAATATTGAGGATCATTTGTCTCTTTTAGATGTTTTTATTAATATGTTTCAGAAATGGGTGATGTTATAGAAGCTTAATTATATCTTAAAAATAATTTCCTATATTTATAACTCATTCACTTAAAAAATGAAGTTGGTATTTTATAATGCATTCATAGTGAGAAAGATTTTCTTAAATTAGGCTAATGTGCAAATTTGATGTTTTATTGCAGCCCAAAAGACTTACCTACCAATGATTTTGATTACTTCCATATAAATTATATATATAAATTATAATAAAAATTATAAATATAATGGTAATAAACTATTATAAACATTTTTTCAATCTGCAGAAGTACTTTTGGCTAATTTCTTAAACTTGCCTCAACTGCCATTAAATTAAAAAAAAAAAACACAAAGTGAAGCAAATGTCATCAATTCAAATACCATGAATCCCATATTTTAATGTTAGCATCTTGTCTATTTATTAAATGCATTTTATTCCTATTTATAAAAATTGCATCCTTAATTTTTCTTTTATTAAAATTCTAATTGTAATTTTTCTTTTATTATAATTTTTTAAATAATTCTAAGGATGTCATACCTGTCAGACAGAAAAGTAATATTATATATCAAATTTTTTGTGAGTGTATGGTATCATATATAGGTGAATCGAGGTGCAGTATTGAAAAGAGATTATGAGCATGAACTGTTATATAAGCATATAAAAGGTAAGAATTATGGTAATTTAATGACTGCTTCAGTTTTTTTTGATCATGAAAAAATATGTAAATATAAATTTACATTTGATATTGAAAGTGTGAAAATTCTTCATAAAGAGAGAAACCATAATAAAAGAAAAATTAAAAAGGCAATTTTTAGAAATAGGAATAAAGTGCATTTAATAAAAAGATAGCTGCTAATATTAAAATACAGGATTTATGGGATTTGAATTGATGCTGTTTGCTTCCACTTTGTTTTTGTTTTTTTAATTTAATGGCAGTTGAGGCAGGTTTAAAAAATTAACTGAAAGTACTTCTGCGTATTGAAAAATTGTTTATAATAGTTTATTACCATTATTTTTATTATTTTTATTATGATTACAATTATGTTCTAATTAATTTTTTTTATTTATATTATATATATATATATAATATTTGAATTTATATTATATATATATATATAATATTTGAATTGCCACATAGCTATATTATTTCAGTTACACTACCCTTTAAATAAATAAAGTGTTGAATTTTATCCCTACATTCTCTTTTCATGTAGTGCAAAAATTTGAGCTTTCTTTATTTAAAAAAGTATGGCTGGTATAATATAGTTTTGGGGGTGTTTCAAATATTTTATATAGATTTTAACTAGTGATATGCATTATATATATATATATGAAAATAAAGTCTTTTACCCAAAACTAATTTATCTAGAGGAGAATTTGTTGCTCTTCATAATTTAAGTCATTCCAGTAGCCAAAAATAATTTGTCTGTTGTACTTAATCATTTAGATCAGGGGTCAGCAACTACATCAAGGAGTATCAATGGCACTCGGAATAAATTGAAGTAGTAAAAAAATATATTTCAATTACAGCATCTTTTTTTTGTTTTGTTTTTACATTCAACATTGAATTTACGATTAAATCATTATTTATCAGAAAATAATACACTTGACTTCATTTAAAATATATTTTTGTTTGCAAGTGAAATAAATTCTACATATTCACATTTTACTTCTGATAAAATTAAAAAATGAGATCGTAATCCAAAAAAAAAGCTTGTTACATTATCAATTCTAGAAAGCTATTTTTGGTAATTGAATGGTAAATGATCGACGCTCATTGGTGGCGTTTCTTTCAAAAAAGAGATTCTCATGGCATACTGACTAAGAGATTTCCAAAATGTCCGACAAAAGATAAAAACATGATATTCGCTCTTTTCAAGATTTCTTGGACAAATGAATATGGATTTGTACAGCAAAAAGATCGTGTTGTGTGTACATTATGCCATGAAAGTATTGTGTGTTGTACCTCAAGTGTACAAAGACATTAACAAACTAAACATGTGTTCATGTTCAAAAATTCAAATGAGAAAAGTGAAGCTATAAAAAGAGTCAAAATAAGAGTCATAGATCACATGACCCTATCTCTTAAGCTTGTAAGTTATAAACAATGAGGATTGCTAATTCCTCTACAAGCTTTATGATAAATGCTTAGCCAAAGCCAGAACTTAAAATATCTCTGTCAGAAACCCCCCAAACCCCTGACCATGGTTTCATGCTTTGGCATTCCTCAGAGAGATGTCAGGGTAGCATGAAACCATTGTCAGGGGTTTGGGGGGTTCCTGACAGAGATATTTTAAGTGCTGGCTCTGGCTAAGCATTTATCATAAAGCTTGTAGAGGAATTGGCAATCCTCATTGTTTATAAAAAGAGTTTTTTCAGCCTTTAAGAAACAAACAACTTATTCTAGTCAAATAATTGGAACTCAAAAATAAAGCCACCAAATGTAGTTATACAATTGCTCATTGTGTGGCTTCAAAAGGCAAACATTTCACAGATGAATAATTCATCAAAGAAAGGTTTTTGAAAAGTGCTGAAATCTTATTCAGTAATCACCAAATAAACAAATGATACTGTCTCAAATTCGAGAAATACCAGCTTCTGCAAGATCAATTCAAAGAAGAATAACTGACATGGCCAAAGATGTAAAAATAAAACAGAAAACCAGTTTACAACAAGCTGCTGCATTTAGTATTGCTGCTGATGAAAGCACTGATTGTGACAACAATCATATTTTTGAAGAATTATGTTGCTTGACTCCTCTTACTGGTACAACAAAGGGACATGATATTTTCACTGCATTTTTCAATTATTTTGAAAATCAGAAAATTAACATAAATAAAATATTTAGTGTTACGACTGATGCCAGCTGTGCAATGGTTGGAAAGGAAAAGGGATTTTGTTAAACTTCTTGAAAATTATATTAAACATTAAATTTTGAGTTTCCACTGTATTATACACCAGGAAAATTTAGTTGCAAAAATCTCATCACTATGCTTTAATTCTGTAATGGACACTGTCATTAAAATAGTTAGTTTCATAGTTTCTCATTCTTCATTAACACATAGGCAATATATACATCCCTTTTGCAAGAAATGAATAATGCTTATATAGACCTCCCTCTATACAGCAATGTTCATTGGATTAGTCAAGGTAATGTCTTGAACAGGTTTGTATCATGTCTGAAAGAAATCAAGATGTTTCTTGATGAAAAATAACAACATTATCTGGAAATAAATGATGAAAGCTGGTTATGCAAATTGATGCTTCTGACTGATATAACTCAACACCTGAATGAGTTAAACTTGAATTTGCAAGGGAAGGGGTCAAACAATACTAGAACTGTTTGAATATTGGAAAGGATTTTCATTAAAATTAGATATAATGTAAAGGCCCATGCAAATCAGTTTAACATTAACAAAGAAGAATTTCAAAAATACATTGAAGCTCTTAGAGAAGAATTTTCCAAACAGGGTGAATACTTCCAAATACACACACTCATATTTTCTTTCCTCATCTAACCTGACTTAATTGATTTAAAGATGACTCCATTTGATTTATCTCTTTTTGAGTGGATGTATATTGATAGTTTTGAAATGAAATTAATGGAATTAATGTCATCAGAATTGTGTGAAAACTAGACTTGTAGAATTGTGGAAAACTCTTGAAGGAACTATCTAGAAAAGTCAGCTGTCATTCTCAATTGTTGGATATCATTACCTGAAAGATTTAATTCTTTGAAAAAAAACTGCTTGTGCTCTGCTTTTGGCATTTGTTTCAACTTATGTGAACAAATTTTTTCACATATGAAAAACATTTTTGAGTTCACAAAGAAGTTGCCTAACATATGAACATTCTGAAGCATGAGTGAAGCTAAAAGTGACCAATTACAAACCTGACCTTAAGCAATTGAGCAAAAAGGTACAAGGGCAAGGTTCACATTAATTTATTTTAATAATAAAAAATGGCTAATCATATTAGAATTCATGATATTTTTTTCTTATTTAAATTATATATTTTCTATAGGCAAAAAGTTGTAAATTTATAATTTGTAATATAATTTTTAATAAGCATATTAAAAATTACAAATTTTAAAAAAAAGTACTTTTCACATGATTCTAAGTATTTTAAAATACTGAATGACCAATAATATAAGATCCAGTTATAATGGACTTCAAAAGTATATATTATATAGTAGTTTCTATTATATACTATAATATTATATATAACTTTGAAGCCCATTATAATTGAACCAATTTTGATAATATAATATAATAAGATTGGTAAAATCATGTCAGCACATAGAATAACATTGTAACATAGGCTCGACACCACACTTCTAAAAGGTTGCTGACCCCTGGTTTAGATCATAGTAAATTTATAAATTTTCTAAATGATGGTTCTTATAAAAAGATTTTAAGAGATCTTCTAACATGGTTAAAAAAGACAAAACTCCCTATCAAAGATTTCAGCATGAATGAAGATATAAATATTAAAATTTTTTCTGAGAAGACTCTTCATTATACTGTAAATTTTATGGTTTACTTAAAATTCATTTATTTGAGATACTATTGAGACTTATTGTGGATGCTATAAGTTTTTCTCCACATTTTTGCTTGATTCTTATTTCAATGCTTGCAGTTGTTGTCAGATAACATTCTATTTAGAATTAGAAATTCAGCTCATTTTATTAATATTAACAAAAACTTAAACTCTCTAAAGGTTATTTGTTGATCAATCTTGATATCCCTTTTATGTTTACCAGTATTTCTGATGAAGAATTTTCATTGATAATAATACAGTACAAAAAGTTATCTGATTTTATTATTCCATTGGTAAACATTGCCTTGAAGATATATTTTTTATTTACAAATTTTCAAAGATATAAACATGTAAAAGGGTTTTCTGTGAGTTCTCCACTATTGCCTGTAATTACTTATCTTTTCATGAGTAATGTTGAGAAATAAGTATTGAACACAGTTAGTAAGAACTCTTCCATTTGTCTGAAGTATGTGGATGACATATTTGTTATATGGTCTCAGGGTATTGATGTTTTGAATTGTTTTTTTGTTTTTATTTTTATCCAGATGTTTTAATGACTAAAACAACCCAATTTCTGTTCATCAATATCTGTTTATAGAAATCCATCCATACAAATAAATATCTCAATTTTAATTCTCATCATTCTGCTCATATATTTTCTGTGGCAAAATTTTTTTTAATAACAACATATGGTTTCTCTGATAAAGATCATCTTGCTCAAAAACAAGCATTAACTAAGAATATTCTACTCCTTAATGGTTACAGAAAACATTATATAGAAATTGTTACATAATATTAATATCAAAAAGAAAAAAGATAACAAAGATGAAAAGTTATTTACCCTATATTAAAGGAGTCACTTAGTAAATGACTGCCAAATTACAACATTATGATTACCTTTTCACAAGCAAAAACTCAGTGATTGGCCTAAAGTTCAAATATTTTTAAAATACCAAGCCATCAATGAAATTCTAAGTTCACAATGCCCAAAATCCAGGTGAGTTAATCATATAGATGTATTAGAATCAGAGTTAGAAAGCTTGAAAACAACTTCAACAAAAAATAATTACATCAGCTTTGACATAATATTTTTAGAATTTGCATAGCTCTAACTTTGATAATACTAAAATAATAGCTACTATGGAAAAATATGTTTAAAAAACTATGAGAGTGTCTACTGAAATTTTAAAAAGGCCAAACAGTTTAAATAAATGTGATGTAATCTGACATATTGCACTCTTAGGAAAACATTATTTTATCTCTTTCTTCTTCTAAAATCAATTTTAATAAATTAACTGATTGTAAAATGGAAGAAAGTAAAAAAAAGTTAATCCACCTATTATTCTTATTGGACAATCATCTAATATATATGGATCAATGTTTTTTAATTTGTTCTCAATCTCATTATTGAGAAAAAAACAGTTATTCATAACAGACTAATCAAAATGTTGACAATTTAAACACAAAATTAATAGCTGTTATAGCACAAAATCAGTTTTATTTTCATTATATAGCCATGAAAAGAGGTTTTATAATATATATATATATATATATATATAATTTAAAGAGCTCCATTTTATAAGTAAATTGAATATACAGCTAGTATATTTTAAAGTGCAGTAACCAATCAGATCGATTCTGATAAGCTAAAAGAGAACAATAGTTAGCTTATCCATGCTATCATCTCTTGGTCAGGAATAGCATGGACATACTTAATATTGGTCTTGTTCAGCCCAACATTATCAACCTGATTGGGTATTGAACTTTAAAGCAGTTCAAATATAGATTTTAAATTATTTATAAAATAGAGCTCTTAGTGATTTTTAATTATATATGTATATATAGTAAATTTATATTCAAAGGTGATGTGGTGCTAGGTGACACAGGTAGGCACCATACAACATAGATTTTTAAAAACACCAGAGTATGATTCCCCTTATAGACAACACTATGGTTAAATATAATTACTAATATACAAGGTTTTTATATTATACCAAATCTTATCTCAGGTTTAATTTTGTTTTATTTAGAATATAAGTTCTTTTGTAATTTGAAATATCTTATTGTAAATCTTAAAATATCTTTATCTCAGGGTTCAAATTCAGACTGAAATGTACTTGTAACAAAAATGCTTATGGTAATATTTTAACTTCTTAAAAATGTAATAGCTGTTATTTAAGCTACACATGGAATATTTTATCTTCACTTTATTCCTGATATTAATATTTTAAAAAGCACAAAAATAATAATGAAGTATTGAAATACTTAAATAATACATGACTAGTAAGCTGAAAAAAAAAATTTCTAAATACTCTCAAGTTATTTAAATATAATTATTTAATTTCTATTAACTATAAAACATATAAATGTTATATCTTCGGATGACTTTTTTAATAGCTAATAACATGGATTAATGCAGAAGGCAGTAAGGATATATTTTATGCACCAACTACATAACAGGTACGTTTAAAATAAAGCAAATAATATAATATTTATCTTCCGAAAATGCAGGTAGAACAATTAACAAACAAAACGAGTAAATGAACTTCATGTGACCATTGAAATGTACTCTTAAAATTAATTCATGATAAAAACTTCATTAAAGTAGCTTTTCTGGTAAATTAATGTGCTAATGCAATTATGTCAAAATGGCAATGAAACAAATACGTTTTTAATTAATAATAAAATATTTATTTAAAACATATTACAATCTATATAATAGAAATATTTATTTACAATAAGCATTATTACTTCTTTTTAATCTACTATATTATATTGACAAATATTAACAAACTTTATACATGGGTGCACCTTTCTTAAAATCATTCGTAAAAAATTTATAGTACAAGTTATATTCACTACCCAACAGTTCTCTCATCTATCAAATAGAATAACAACATATATTTATATATCTATATCCAGGCCACTAATAAAATATTACTTTTTATTTTTTAATAAGATATTTCATACTTTACATAACCTAAAACAAGTTTGAAAAATCAATATGGAGACACTTCATAATTTTAAAAAAAAAAGAAGCAATAAATATTATGCATAAGAAATACACCGACCTAAGCTGGGGCAAGGAAATACAGACACTCAACATTTATAATATACTTTATTTTTAAAATTATAGCAGAGCTAATAATGAAATATAAGATAAACATGCCTTTGATATTTGCAATATACTAAAATACACTTTTACATTGAAATACTAGTCAAAGTGAATAAGGAAAATATGAATTAATAAAAATACAAATGAGCGCCCATCAACTCAGCACAGGCAATGACGATAAATAAATGAGCCATGTTCTCACTCAAGAAGAGGCTAAATGCATAATAAATAACAATATAATAATATCCACCTCCTATTTGCCTAAAAATATAACACTAATAACATGAGATATGAAACTAATAATAATAAATGAATAATTATACATCTTACATACACATACAAAAGGCACATAATTCATCCACCTCAATCTAACATTATATATATATATATACCGATGAAACTGTCATTGCATAATGATGAAAACATTTAATTTATAAGCTATCTAAAAAAATTCTCTCTCACATACTGCCATTCATAATACCTTTATTTATAAATACTTATCAAATTCATAAAAAACTGTTATACAATCAATTATTTATACTTAACCAATAATTTAGAAAACTCTAGAATAATAGTAAAATTAGTTCACAAAATAAACCATTTTACCATACATCTTACCAATTCCATTTCTTGAACACCAACATTATAAACATATTTGTAATATCATAAATAATATTAAGAATAATAAACAATATCTAATTGTATAGTACATAAATTTTAATTGTAAATAGTTTCAAATATATTCAAAAAATTATATATATCAAATATAACATCCTTCTTCAGCTTAGAGATCAAAGTTCTCCTTGTTTTTTGTTTTTTTTTATAAGGAAAATTATCTCTTTTGTTCTATTCCTTTTTTTTTTCTTTTGGATGATACAGCAACAGATAATCTTTCATTAAGACAGAGAAAACACAAATATGAAAATTTATAATAAAATTCCTTGAAAAATGTTCACAATAAAATTTAATAAATTTAAAATGAATAGCAAGAACTGACAGCAGATTATTAAAATAGCATACAGTTTCTCTTCTAACACATTTATATTGACATTAAAAATCGAATAACTAATGGGCAAAAAATAATATGAATTATGAATTGTTTTTTAAAAATTTTTATATCATAAGTTGATATTTTAACAATATTAATTATGATGACTCAAGCTTAAATTACTTATTTCTTTTCTAAATATAAGGCAATATATTTAAAACTAAGCATTTTTCAAAGCTATTTGAATAGATAAATAAATGAACTTGAGACAAGTAGCTATGTTAATTCAACGTTAGTTTATTCATTTTAATATGAAAATAATTGAATAAATGTCTTTTTTTAAGACATTTAATAGATTGATTTTTAAGACTTGATTTTTTATTATATTTTGATAATATAAGTTCAAATAATTGGCATTTCTTCTGTTTTTGATAAAGTCATTACTTTGATAACAGCTCATTATTTTCATAGTTTAATTTAGCATAAATATAATAATTTCTTTAGCAATTTAAATTAGTATTAATAAATAATTAAAAGAGTAGATAAATTATCAAAGATAATTATGATAGCAAAAATGTCAAAGTTGATTAATGAATGAATATAAGAATAAAATAATATACTTTTCCTTACATCCACCATTTTTCATTCCTTTTTTGAAAATTACTAGGCTTTTAAAATCTTTATAAGATCTATTCTTTACAAGCCAGCTGAAACATACTTTAGGTATGATATTGGTATGGATAACTTGTTGACTTTTATTCAGGCATGGGATGATAACAAATTAAACTTAAACTTTTAAAATTCACTTTTTTTAAAAAAAAAAAAGTTAAATACAATTATTTAATTTAATTCAAAACTAAAATGAAGTTAAAATCAATTAATAAGGTTTGATTAATATGTTTTTATAATAGTATATGTATTTCTTTTATAAAACCAATCCCATCCCAGTATTTTGTCATAATATGTAAATTACTAGTATATTTTTATCTTTTTAATTTATCTGATCTTGAATTTTATTAATCCAGATGATTCAACTATGTGACTGTCTAGATTAATAATTACCACATAATTAATTTTGTTAACTTTGAAAAAAATTATTAAATAAATTGTTTTCAAATTAAACATTTTATTCAAATACACCATTTTCACTATATTTAACTCTTTCATTTTATCACAATCAAAAGTTTTTAACATTGAAAATTGATTTGATGTACCTCTCCCCCCCCCTCTTTTAAAAAAACATTTATTTTTAATAAATCTTTTTAACTTTCAATATTTCACATGCATGCCCCAAACACTTAGACATAACACATGAACATTCAATATAACCATTCTTTTAAAACAATAAAATAAATTAGTTACTGATTAACATTTAAAACCAATCAAAATTGACACTTTTCCTAGTGTGTTATATTTAATACTTTTAACATTTTAATTTTAACATTCTTACCTAAACTGACATTTAATAAACTATTATTTTGCAACTATTTATTTTAAAAATTAACAATTAAAAAGTTTAACAGAGTTAAATAACCATTCTTCTTATATAGCATCAAATATTTTTATCTATTACAGCTATTTAAAACATAGCAAATTCTAAATTAACTCTTCTTAAAATTCAAACTATTAATTTTATACTGTCAAGCAAATATTAAAAATGTAATTTTTTTAAAATAATAAATTAAGTAAATAGGTTAATTACTTTACTTAATTCATAATATTGAAACATTTAACTAAGATTTTTATTATAATAGTACTAAGAAAATTTATTTATTATGTTTTACAAAAAAATGTAATAGTTTAAAACATATATTTAAACCACAAGGTTAAATGTATGGTGATAATATATATTTATAATCAAAACTTATATTGGTAGCATTACTTTATGTGGGATGATGATATGAGTTAAATAATTGAATTTTAATCCAAATGAAGCATCTTCTAAATAAATATATCATCAGTTAATAAAATAATTCTATTGAAATGATTCTTTTAAAGATTGAAAATAATGATGTCATTTTTTATCATTATTATATTTGTTAAATTGGACATTCAATCTCAAATTATTCATTTCATTTTTATACTTTTCATGAATAATAATAATTATTATTTTGACACCTGTAAAATTTATACTGTTTTTTAAAAAAATCTCAAGATCATGGTCATTTTGATTTTGAGCAATATTGTATAAAAAAAATCAAGAATTTTTCTTGAAAATTTTCTTTTGGGTATTTATATAAGAAGACAGTATCATTACATTAAAAAAATGATTGTGATGTTTAGAAACACCTTCATATCTATCCAATTTTTGATGAAAAAATTAAAACTTTTGATTAGAACTTGTAAAGATTTGTCTGACAATGGTTCTTCATAGTTTTTTTGCTTTACTTCATTAAAAAATTATAATGTATTCATTTATCTTACATAATCATATTTTCATTAAAAATATTTTTTTTTGACTTTACACCATTTAAAATTTTTATTCTTTGGTAGCTGATATTATGAATTTGTTAAATCTTTTATAGAAAATAAGAAGAGGAAAGATTCTAATAAAATCTCTTTCAAGATATCCAATATATTATCTCTAGAAAATGTTTATTACATTTTATTTTTGAAATTGACTTTTAATTATGAAAATGTAAATTCTAATTATTTTGGCCATAAAAATCAAAAGATTAGATGGCAGAAGTAAATAAACAATTACTTGCTAAAACATTCTTATACTGATCATATGAAAGGAAATGGTTTTAAAATCTTATAGTTATCTCATTTATTACAAAAGTAAAACAAGCTAAATATTTACCAATTATTAATCAATAATGGATCTCACATATAATGATAAGTACACCTATTGCTTTGATCTAAACTTGGGAATGTGAATTTTGAAATTATTTCAGTTCACAAATAAAATATGTGTATTTTTTTGTATTTAATAGCGAATCTTTATCCAATCTAGTTATCTGTCTAATAATGATGAGCATATGAGAATTTAAGTATTATCTAGAGAGTAAAAATTTCAGGTTAGTCTGGGTTTGGCAACAATAAAATATTTAATTATCATATAATGCAGCCTTTATCACTACTGGATTAATGCTAGGTTTTATTAGCATTGAAGTCATAATTTATCATTACATTTTTAATCTTAAAAACATTTTTTTTTGTACATTCTAAGTATTAAAGAAAAATATTATAGCTATATCAGTATAACATCAGACAAAATAATACATAATAAGATAAAACATTGGAATTAACTCTACAATTTTCAATATATCAATATATAAAAGTGATATCTAGCTTATGACATGACTGCCATCTTCAATAGCATCAAAGTTTTATTAATATTTCACAACATTAATTTACCAGTGTGCATGGTCTTTCTGTAACATATAAGTATGACGATAATAGTCAATATAATTGTATAGATATAAATTTAAAATGCTGGCCATTGATAATGGAACATTAATATTGAATGATATTAATTATATTTTGATTTTTTTAATTATGATTAAAAATACTACTCAATAATGCAATCATATTATAATCTAGTTATAGCTTTTATTTATTTGTATATTAGCTTATTGAAAATTATAGTTAATTCTAATGTTTTTTGTTTTAATATATATTTGTGTGTGTAAAGATGTTAGAACAAAAGACCACACATCTCAATTACAAACGTCAACAGAACAGACAATAAATATTCTGCCAAAGATTTAAATAATAAACAGCTATCCCCCCTAAGACACATCCTCACATATATATATATAATAAAATTTAAGAGTAAAATTTATTGCTGGACGTAAATATAATTTTTAAAAATTTATAAAAATGCACAAGTCATGCACACACTTACGCTTATTATTTGTATAAGACGAGTTTAGTCTAAAAATAAAAGTTTGTTAAAAAATCTTTAAAGTGATTTATATTGATTTATCTTTCGTAGCTTCAAAAATTATCATAATTTTTATTAAGATATTTTTATAATAAAATATTTTTTTTATTAATGTTTATATTTTAATCTTTTGAATCTTTATCTATTTTTTTTTTTTTTTTGACAAGCTGTTCGAAGATGTGTTGCATGTCATCTTGTTCAAATATTATTAGTCAAGACATTCAGTGCAGTTTATGAGCCACTGTTAGAGAAACGCCTTCACCTGATCAGAGGTTTGAGATTCTGTACTAGCTACAAGTCTCAAATCTCCAATTATAAAAATTGCTTGTGAAGTTGCATTTGATCATTGAAAGGTTAGCAGATTGGTCCTGTTTTAGGTGACAAACTAACAAGATTTATAGATAGATGAATGTTATGTAATGCAATCATCCCATAAGGTGCACTTCTGATATTTAGTGGAACAACTCTGATAAAGCAGACAGTTAATGGGCAGATTATTAATAACTGACATGAAACAAAATCTCACCCAGAGGCCTAATGATCATGCTAGCAATGCTCATTTGCAGAGAAGATCTTCCGATTATTAATTTATGAATCCATCTGTTTGATCTAGTGTCTAAGAACACACACGTTGATTCCAAACTTTGCAGAAGCCTGTGAGCATCCTATTTTAAGTCCAATTCCATAACAAAGTCAATTATTCATAATAATTCAGATCAAACCAAATAATTGTAAATGCAGTTGTTTGGATTATGTTGAAGATTAGAAAATAATTTCAAGATGAAACATAATCCACCCTAAGGATTTGGTTATGTGTTGACAAGCTGATTAAAAACAAATGGAACTAGTGCTTTGAACCAACCACTTGAACAACAGCTTCCAATGCTTTTGATCATGTGCTGATGGCTGCTCTTATTAATTATTTAAAAAAATGGCCCCTGAGAATTTAATTTGTCTGTAATTGCTTCTCACATTAGCATGCTGATGACTAATCATAGCACGAATCCATGGATCAATTTTGTATTACTTGCTAAACGGTTGAGTAGGTCACAAATAATTTGTTGAAACAAATTAGTTATATCACAAAAGAAAGCAAATCATTATTACTTAATACATTTTATAGAATACAATATTTTATTTTTTCACATATTGAAGGTCAATATATATGAAATTATTCAAAATCTTATATTTAGCTAACTTTTTTTTTGTTTTACTTATTAAATAAATAATGAAGAAAATACGCTTTATAAAATAAAATAAAATAAATGTTTTTTTGTTTTTTTTAATGTGTGTATGGATGAAGCATATATAGATAAAAAAACATTTTACGTGTGTATACCTAGCTATTCCATGCAATTCACACACACGCACGCTATATATGTACTATGAATTATAATGGCTTCCACTGATACTTGCTAGTTTTGTTATTTAAAGCTTTATTTAATCAACATTCTTTTCAAGATTGTTCTCTTTCATCATTACTGCCAAAAATGCCCGATTTGCGTAAGTTCATCACTACGTTAATGACATTATAATAAATTGATGAATATTTTGAGGCCTTCTTCTTACATGATAATGCTAAAGAAGATATTTTATTTCTACACTGTCCAATTACTATTATTTTTTTTACTGTCATATTTGATTTTATCTATTCTAGAAATAGCTACATCCTCGCTCCCTGGATACCAAACTACAGTCTTTTATTTAGAAACCATGTGTTTAGATCCATAGGTGACTATAATTTTTTTTAAAAAAATATATTTTTATTTATTATTATGCAATATCCTGATTTTTTTTAAGTAGTTCTTCAGCTCAACATTTTCGGACATATTTTATTCCAGTAATTTTATTGTATTTTTTCAACTCACACTTTGCAAGCATGTTGGATTTTGTTATTTATCCTTTGCTACTATGATTCTTAGGAATGTCACAAATTTATCTTAATTCTCATTTTTGAATTAATATTCAATGTCTATTTGGAAAAATATTTATACAGCTTCTTCATTATATAAATTATGTTATCTTGATTGGATATATTCTCACTTGATCTTAAGGGAATGTAATAATACAAAAATATAATTTTGTACTTTAATTTTTATAAACTAGCATTTTTTAAATGTATTTTAAGTAATCTTTGATATATAGATTATAAGTAAATAAAACAAAGGTGTTACTAATTCGGTCTTTTTGTTTTGTTTTGCTAATATTATTATTATACATTATAATTAAGTCAAGTCAATAAAATAATTCTATTTTTATAAATGTTTTTTTTTTAAAATTATTTTATGTAAAATATATTATCAATCAGAATACCTGTTTTTCTATATAACTTTATGGGACTTTAGACAAAATAAGATTCATTTTGTTGGATTGAAAAAAAAAATCCTTTTGTTGGATTGACAATTGAAGATATAGTATGTATACAGTAGTTGGAGATTATGTATATATATATATATAGAGAGAGGGGGGAGAGTGAAGCAAAAGAGAAACTCATGATATAACATTAGTGTTGTATTCCTTTGTCATTTGCATGACTTGGGTTTCAAATTTGGTTCAGGTAAAACTTGAATATATTTTTTTACAAGTTTTGAAGAATTTATTGTAGGTAAACAATACATAGGTAATATAAAAAGTAATTTAACACTATTAAGTAAATAAATATCAAACAAATATTATGTAGAGAATAAAATAAAAAAAGTTTCAAAAATGCTACTCCTAACTATAGAAATTTAGGTAACTTATGTTTTCTTTTCACTATTTTTCTATAAACTATCTGTTAGAGAGGCATTTTTTTTGTGCAATAGACTATTTAATGTCCTTTCCATCTTCAACTTTAAATATGAAAATACTAATATATAACCACTTTCCTAAGAAATATGTGATTAATCAAGAATATTGCCTTGGTGTTAAAAACTTAATTGTTTTGAATATTTAGGCTTTTTATCTTGAATAGAAAATGGAGTTATGATTGCTATATGCATAAATGCATTATTTTATTCTTTGAATTCCAAGCCTAATTGATGAACTCAAAAGTCAGAAACCAATATAAAGATTTAAATGGAATATCGTCTGATAAATCTCTGATTACTAACTTTCCTGTAGATGATATCAGAATAGAAAGCTTCTCTTATTTTCTCATATATTGTGAAAGCTATGTAACAGAATAGCAAAAAAAATGTTAGCCATATTTTAATGAACCATTTGTAACTGACTGAAAATTAAAAAATAATCAACAGATATGCCTTATAATGGGATATATATATATATATATAGTAAGTAAAATAGTAATTAAATAATGTTATCTGATATATTTACTAACAGTATCATCATTGAAGATACCAGTTATTAATGATAAATGACCAGAAACATTCATGTTGGCATAATGAAATATAAAAAACAACAACAGAGAAGCTAAAATAATATCAATGCTTAACAATGAAGTGTTTTCTGCTGGTACTAATCATTAATAGTATATTATGAGAATGCCTGATGTTCTCAGCCATTTAACTGAATGTAATAATGTAATGCAAATATAATGCATTAAAATAGGCATTAAGTAGCAGATATAAATATCAATGATAAATAAAGTTTCTTCTGTTCATGTGATTGTTGCCAACTACACATAATCAACATGTTTTACATCGGTGCAACCTTTGTAATGAAATTTAAAAAATGCTACTAACCAGCATAATCAATTAGATGCCATTAATAAGGCAAGTGAAATAAAAACAATAATTTCTTCATACCTTTTTGTAAAATAGATATAAAGATAATTATATAAACATAAATAATAATGGTACACAATAAAAATATATTATACTATATAAATTCTGAAATTATAAAAATTCTCAACTCTAGGCAATTTTGTAATATGAGAATACTGATTGTAAATAATGTAGTCATATTTAATGTTAATAAAAAGTATTGACTTTAAAAATAATCTTTAGTATTGCTACCAATTTATTACTTTGTATATCTTAATCTTATAAAGTGCCATCTGGCTGTAAATAAAATATTTTGTATAATGTTAGTAAAGAATATTGGCTTTAAAAATAACCTTAGCAATGCTACAGATTTATTATTTTATGTAATGTTATGCAGTATGGATTCACCTTCATTGGTATCAGGAATATCTCAGCCACTATGCCCAGAGAAACCTGTAACCCCCTTACCTTCCCATTCCCCACCCTAAGTTTTTTCCCATATTCTTCTCCTTTCTGCTCTATTCCATTTTCACAGCATTATTTTTGACAACTCTATGGCCTTTATATTTAGATCCCCCTTATCGTTTTCTAAATCCAAAATAAAAAAAACCAAGCACCTACTTTCTGAATAATCACTTTGTTTATATTTATTCTCAACTTCATTATTTATACACTTTCTGCTTACATTCAATTAACAGATGTCTAATATTTTCAATGCCTTTCTTACATAAGTTACAGACTAAACCACACATTTCTCCATTTATGTGTATATTCCCTTGTTGGTAATGATCCTCTAGGAACCTTAAACAGTAAACTATTTTCCCTTGCTATTATTATAAATTAACTCAGACTCAATATTCTGTTTACTTCTATATATATTTAAATGTTTTTAACTCTTCATACTAATTCTCCAATCTTTCCAATTCTTTATTTTTTATTAATGTATCCATTCTTCTATCCCATTTTTTGCCACTATAACATTCAACAATTTTTCTAATACAATGATCCCATTTTTTGTATAAGTATACTGACATAAAGTCTTTATCCAAATCTTCTGCATACTAAACTATCTTTCTCATCTATGTTGTTGCCTTCTTTTTATTCAAAACCCAATTAAATACTACTTTGGCTGTTCTCTTATTATTCATAAATTGCAATCTACTGAACAGTTTTATTTTGTTTTTTGCATCTCTCATATAAAAATCTAACCATCCCATTTCTCCTTAAATTGCCTCCTTTGCCATCCACTCATCTCTATCTAATGTATGACTTCTCTTTGTACTTTTTTCTAAGTAATATAACACCTCTTTACTAACTTATAATACATTATTGTCATAAGTTAACTCTGCTACTGCCACTCCCTTCCATACAATTTTTGCTACATCATATTTATTATATAAAACATGTTAATTTCTTCATCAGTCACTTTATTTCCTTTGCTTCATTTATCAATTTTTTCTTCCATTCATCCAAGTAATATCTCTGATAGATTATTCCCAAATAGTTATACCTATGCACCACATTTAACTTTATATCCCCCAATAAAAATTATTTTTCTTCTCTTTCTCCAGCATTTATCATAATTACTGTTGATTTTATTCCACTAAATTTAATCCCCATTTCTTTACCCACTCTTGCACATGTCTTTAGCATAATTTCAATATCTTTTGTACTTTCTGTGCACAAGAAGTTATCATTAGCAAATAAAAGACCTGATAATATATATACTTCCTTGCCATCTATTAATGGTATCTCCACCAATTTTACTAGTCTTTTATTGCTCTCTCTATTTTTTCAAATATAACAAAAAACAAAATAGGTGACATAGTGCATCCTTGCTTTAGTCCCACACCACTTTTAACTCTAATTGGTTACATATTTTTTAATTGATATATATAGTTATTATTTTCATATAATCTCTTAATAAGATCCACCAAAGCTCCATTCATTTCAAAATTTATTAAACTTATCCATAATCTATTTCTATTTATTCTATCATATGAATCCTCTATATCTATAGAGACCATATTTAACTGTCTACCTACTGATATCTATAAGCTGTGTGCCTACAAATAAACTATTTCCTGCATACTTATCTGATCCAAAACCTCCTTGCATTTCTTCCACTAGATTACTTTATTCCATTCATTTTACTACCCTTCCAGCTGTCTGGAAATTCTTTCTTCTGT
Source organism: Epiperipatus broadwayi (assembly GCA_028023455.1). Taxonomy (NCBI): domain Eukaryota; kingdom Metazoa; phylum Onychophora; class Udeonychophora; order Euonychophora; family Peripatidae; genus Epiperipatus; species Epiperipatus broadwayi. The sequence continues at coordinate 126,967 of JAQFVV010013364.1, forward strand.
ACTAACTTATTAAACCATGATAATAGATTTAATTTTGTCCTATTTCCCAAATTCAATACCATCTCTGTTACCCATCCATCTAAATCTTTTGCCTTTCCACTTTTTGATTTCTTCCTTGCCTCATTCAATTCATTTTATATAAACCTAATATTACCATTATTATATTATTTTATGTTTGTTATCACTCTGTCCTTCACATCTAACATTTTTTCTATATCCATTACATACTTATTTAAGATGGTCTCTAATTCTTCTCTAGAGCTACACTCCTTTTCCTCATTATTTAGTAATACTATTTCTCTCCCTCCTGCACTCCTTTTAATTCCAACATTTTTATTCCCACCTATTCCATTTTTATTAATATCCTCCAATAATTTCTCTAATAATTTACTATTTAATTTTATTATCTCTATATAATTATCTATTTTAGCTAACTTATTTTTAAAAAAATAGTTTTTTTTTTTAAAGTGTCATAGCATCAGCCGGGATGCGAACCCGCAACCCGGGCAACTGTCTGCAAGTGCAAGGCAGGCATGCTGACCTCTTGACCACCAATGCAAGACATATTAACACCTTTTTCACTTTCTTTGTTTTTAATAGCACATTTTATATTCTCTGCCTGCTTTTCCCTCTCTTTTACACTTTTACTAATTCCCACTTTTTTATTACTTTTATTCTTCTAAATATTCTCATGTAAAACCCTATTTGCCATTTTATCTACTTCACTATATCAGTCCTTATATTCATTACCAACAAAGTCTTCCATGATTTTTTCTACTTTTATTTTATATTCTTCTAACTTATTATTATCATTCATTTTTCATCCACATCATTAACTATCATTTCAACTTTTATTATTATTATCCATCACATTACTAACCATTTCTATTATAAAGAAATTATGATCACTATTACATTCTTTTTATTATCAAACACATTTTTCATAATTTATTCATTCTCTCTTTCTCTACTAATACATAATCTATTGTGTACAATATATTATTGCTAGATCATATGTATTGCTCCTCATAAATATATGATACATTTCCAGTACTCAAATTCATTCTTTAACAAGAAATTTTCAAAAGCTATTCATTCTTGTTATCCATGTCATCAATTTCTTCAATATGCCCATTTATATCTCCTACAAGATGCCATCTATATATTTACAAAAAAAATTATATAAAATCCATAAACACACAACTTCTTTTATTGGATGTACTAACTATCTGGATGAATAAACATTTTGCTGAAGAAGTATACAAAATTAAAATAGACAATAATATTTCATCTAATATTTAAATAAATTCTTCTAATAATTTAAAATAATTATCAATAATTTTATTAATTAATACATGATAATAGAAATAATGATAAGAAAAAAGCTCAGATTAAATATTCTCCAATAAAGAAAACACATTAATGTATCTGAATCTAACTTATTTATAAATATCATATAGACATTTATAGATAGAAATCAAAACTAATGTATATGCATGTATATATAAGTAAATGGTAAATGAACATATATATGTCACCTACCCACATCTATCTGCAATCTAAAACATATTCTTTATAATTTAGATTGAAGCTAAATATTTTAATAATATATAAATATAGATTATAAGAATATTATATTTAATGTTTTTGCGGTTGTATGATGTAAATAAATGATTTTTGGGATAAAATCATGTGTTTTCTTTCAAGAGTTTATTTTTGACAATGGTGGATACTAGTTTGTCAAAATATCAGTATATAATAGAAAATAACACCCAATTTACCCAAAATATCATTTATCTATAAATTATAAGAAGTTTGAACACATACTATCAAGCTCCTTCAACCATCCCCCCATATCTCATAAAATCAATACACATGACCACACACGTGAAAAAGATGAATGATTTCCAACATACATATTTCATGCTGAACCAGCTCTCATCAGCTGGTCCAAAACAACATCTCCCACTTACATATATAATTAACATCTAAAAATCCATGTATCTAAATTATAATTGTATTCAGTTCAATATTAATATACAAATATATATATATATATATATATAGCCTTTATTTGTCTTGGTTATATATATATATATATATATATATATATATATATATATATATTGTAACCAAGACAAATAAAGGCTGTGTACATATGAACCTATATAATTTAGAATTATTTAACCCAAATCTATAATGTAGATCAGCTAAACAAACCACTAGTTGTTTGTAATGAACACAATTCTAAAAGTGATATACTAAAAGCATATGCCCAATTAATAGCTAAAGCTAATAAAAGAAGCAAATATAAAAAGGGGAATTGTGAAATGTGAAATATAAGAATACATAAAACTATTCACATGCTCATTAAATAAAAGTTATTAAGAATTAAAATTTAAAAAAAACCCATTCAATTTATTTTAACCTCTTAAATCAAGGGGCAATGTGAGAGTATGCAATACTTTCACATAAGTATGTATGATTAGTATATATTTTATTATTTTTGTTTTATATAAAATTAAAACAAGTAAAAATAACTATTTTCCATTCATTAATATAATATTGTATAAAATAATAAAATTCATTAACCAAAACATTGACACAGAGATAATCTTTAAAGTCAAGTCACAGCCTAGCAACTAGTACAAAGAAAATGAAATTAAAAATTCAGTTATTCATTATAAAATGTAATTATTAATTACAGAATGTAAAAATCATGAAAACCAAATGACATATGCCGTACATGCTACCAGAAGTTGATTCTGCTGTAAATACTGAATCAATTTTTTTATTATAATTTATCTATCTTTTGCTGATGTACTAGCTCCTTTATACAATAATTTTTACTGTGTTCAAATATAGAATACTTACAAAAGATAGATCGATAAATTGGATGATTTGCTTATCGAAGAAAAGTTTTATTAGAAAACAAACTTTAATATTACTCAAATAGAAGAGTAAATAAATTACTCTCTATTAATATTATTAATAGTTTCTAAACAATAATATATTAATATATATATATATATATATATATATATTAATATATTATATATATATATATATATATATATATATATATTAATTAGAGCAGCTTATAAAAGCCTTCTAAATTGGAATTCTGAAACAGATAAACTTTTTCAGAAGACATTTATATATTCAAATCAAGATTAATTTAAGATTATATCTATAAAGAAATGCCTTATGACTAAACATCACTTGTCATAGGATACATAATGCTATTGTTTTAACTGAGGATAAATGTGATTGTTTATTCTTACTGAAATGCTTACAAGTTATATAATGTTCATCTACATAATCTAAATGAAACTTTAATTGGTAATGAAATTGTTTATGGAAGAAGATGGCAGCATAATGCAAGAAGAATGTTTAGGAACAATTAGATACCTGGATAGCTTTCCTATAATTGACTTCCATGGAATAAAGAACTTTATTCTTAATGAACATTACTTCTCAAACATGGAAATGAATAGGACATTAATATGAACTTTCATTATATCATATCCTCTTTGTGAAATGTCATTTAAAAACATTAATTTTATTTTCTTTGTTACTAAAATCCTTTGCCTTTGGAATAATTCATTTATAAAAAGACTAAATGAAGATGAATAGAAGATTATGAAGTCAAATATTTTTTTTATATTTAATAAAATTTAGATCTTCTATGAAAGTGACTTGATGGGGGTTTAAACTGAGTTACAAAAGTAAACTTAATATGAAGGCAAGAGTTTATCATTCTTCATATTGGATTTATTTATGACATCGACAGAACATTGTTGTTACTAATTTAATTAACATGATAATGTTTGTTTGTTATTAGTTGTGTAAATGACTAATATCCTGTATGAAAGATTGTATATTTTTTAATGATGACTTTACATAGGAATGGTCTCATGAATTTGGAATTCTCTTATATAAACTTATAAAATAATAATATTATTATATGTATATATATATATTAAATTAATATTAGCTAGTTTAGTATTTTTATAATTTCTTTTTCGTAAATTATAAAAAAAATGTTTTAATAAATATCTATTATGGAAATATGAAAAGACATTAACTATTTAATATTATAAAATAGTACAGATGGAATCAAATCCTTATAATTATTTTTGTTATATTAAATAAATTTGAATTGTTATTCTTTAATAAATATAGTTTATGCTTATTTTAAATTTAAAGAAGTTTGTAATTTATTTAATTTATCTATTCATTTTACAAAACAAAAATAAAGTCAAACACATATACCCACACACATATATTATAGTTATTTAATATCCTAATCACTTAGTTGATATAAAATATATTGAGATTATATTGAGTATGATTATTGCTGTAGAATTGATGGAAAACCTTGAAGAGAGTTAACTGCAACTTCTTCCTGTGTTTGAATTCTGAGCATAATAGAACAATGAGTAAAGATGAAGGTTGAATGATTTATTCTAGATTGCTTTTATATTAAATATTTAATATTAAATTATTATTATTATTGAAGTATATTGAATTTTGGATTAAATTTAGATCATCTTTCATGTGAAGACCCAAAATCTGATCATAGTGAGATGCGACCTCCTTGACGTTCCTTTTTTGAGACTTATTGGATTTTCAAAAGAACTTATTAAATCTCAAAGTGTTTATTCTTTATGAATCATCTCTTCAGTCTCAGTTGACTCTGAAGTATCCCAGTAATTATTTTAGAATTATCTGGTCCTACTCTCATCATAGGTTAGTTGACCCTATTTTTGATGTTATCTCATTGCTCATTCTTTTTCTAATTAAACATATCTATTTACTATCATTCTGGTTGCCATAGTAAGGCTTCAAGCAATGTGCATTTATGTTCCTTTTAACTCTCCATTCATTTTGATCTAGAATGCATTTGGAGCAGACTGCTTTATAATAGAAAAAGGTCCCCATATTTATTGGTGGTAGAAGTTATGATACTTTTCTTCTATTGGATTGCTTGGATGAGGTATTTTAACAAACACTTTGTCTCTGACTTTAAATAAATAAGCATTATTAAGACAAATGTAATAGCAAATTAAGATGAAAAAAATTCTTATACTCTCTTATAAGATAAAACTCTTAATATTTAAAACATATTTCATAAAAACTGTTAGATTACTTTAAATTTTCTTCTCACAACACATCCTCAAATACAATTATATCTTATAACTATAATAATTATCTTATTTTCATAATCAGATTTAGTATTAGATTTATCTTTTATTAAATAAAAGCATATCTTCCTATGATTTGCCACGTTAACTTCTTAAAATCATTTGTTCTTAAAGGGAATAATTTTTACTTAAATAATATACATAAAATATAACTCAGGGTTCTTATATGATGAATAATCTTATAATTATAATTTTGTTTGAAATATAATAAAGAATGTAATCCTAATAAAGTAAGAAATTAATAAGCCATAGTCTTACCCTTAAGATAATTTCTTATTAAATTACCATTATAAATTTACAGTTTAAATTAAACATGGAAAATTCTTAATTTTAAAATAAAGATAATATAATAGGATAGCATTCTTGATATCATGAATAAATAAGGGATTTTATGACTACTCAAAATATCACACTGATAGATTTTCTTTTAATCTTCTTTTAAAATAAAACCAAGCAAATCTTAACATAACTCAAGTGATCATCTACATAAATGAAATTGACTAAAGTAATTTTATAGCAAATAAATAAATAAATAATTATAACTCTTTTCAATTAAATAAAATAATATTTTTTCTTTGATGTTTTCTTAACATCAGAAATACAATTTAAATAAAGTTACTTTCATATCAAATTCTTTGTATTCATGCATTCTCACAAAAAATAACATTATGTGCTAAATATTAGATTCCTGAAAGATTGCAGATTATGATGAAAGATGAGAAAACTTAAATTAATAATAAAAATAACATTTATTTAACATTAAGAATATTCAAAAGACAAATATCTAGCTTTTTTAGAAAGTTATCAAAATGAATCATCAAAAATAAAATAGAACAAAATATAATATAAAAAAAAAAGATGTATTACAGTTTTCAAATAAATAAATAATATTAATGGTTAACAAAACCTTCTACAACTTTGAAATTTTTAATAAGTTCTCTCATTTGACATACAGTCATATAATAATAAAGTCCCCAATTAAACATATTTAACACCCTAATTAAAATATAAACTTACTAATCCTTATTATGTAATGAATGTTGAATAAGATATGTATTATATGCTGAAGTCATGTATAAAATTTTACATTTAACATTAAACATTTTATCAGAATTAAAATACTGAGCCACTCAATAGCCATGAGACCTATACACCCAAATAAATAAATAAATACTGAGATAGACTAAGAGTGCAACTTATGGTAAAAGTGGCATTCCTTAGTATGTACAAAAATATCAATTGCCAGGATAAAGTTATAGTAGTACCTACCCATAGCTGAGACAAATATATCACAAACAAAATCCATCTTAATGATTATAGAAGCAAAGGCAAAATTATAATAATGGCATAAACACAAAGAAAAGTACCTACATAAGAGGCAATAAATAAGCTAGAACTTAAACACTAGACAAAAAATAATAAGAATCAGATAAGAGCAACTATAAAGATTTGTTTTAATAAAGTATTATATGTTTTAATAAAAGATAAACAAACAATATAATTCACTAGGAAAATATAACACAATAAAAGAGAGAGATTAAACTACTATCTCTTTAAAATACACTGGAAAAATAATATAATAATAAGAGAGAAATTAATGTCACAATATCTTTAAAACAATAGTGCTGACCCAATAAAGTCATTTTCATGATAAAATCATTTTCACAATGTTGTTATTGATAATATTTATCATGGAAAGATGATAAATTTTTGAGAAAATTGACAATCAATAAATGAAAATTAATTCTTTAAATAAAACATTTGAAAATAATAAGGCATACTATTTAAGTGTAATTCATTCATTAGTAGCATGCTCTTTTATACATTAATAAATGTGAAAGTGAACATTTGTCTCTAGTTCAATATTAAACAGCTAGCACACTGATATTACATAAATGCATCCAGCAACAAGTTTTATAAATAAAACTAATGCAAAAAGTTGTGAATAGTTTAATTATTTCCTTGTCAAAAATATATTCATTTTGAAATTGGGCATTTATAAAATACTTAATTGTTCCAACAGGTTCTATAATTTTGAGCTAAATAGTCTTTCATTTTAAATGAAATTATTTCACAAGAAAAGCTCTTTTAACACAATAAAGATTTAATATATTTCTAATATAAGAGTTGCCTAAAGAAGTTATTAAATACATTTAAAATCTTAAGTTTCTCTATATATCTTAGAAATTATTGTTTCCATAGTAAAGTCTACATATAACATACAAATTAGAATTAATAAAGTTCTTAAAAAGTATGGATAATAATAATATTTTTTTATCAAATTCCATTGAAATAATTGATTCTTGGAAAACAGTTTGATTTTTAAAGTGTTTGATGTTTAATTTGCTTATACTGTAATTTATTGTTAAACAATTTCTAATGCTGAGAAGTTTTAACAGTTGCAGATTAGCCTGGATAAATATTACTTTAACAATGCATTTGTTTAAATTTTAACTTACTAAATAAAATTAGTTAAAACAAATTAATTGGTTAAGTTAAATTAAGAATTTAAGTGAGAGTTAAATGAGAGCTGAGTATGTGTGTGTCAGTCTTCACTTGCTTTTATAAGGCAACCCTATCTGACCTAATTAACAAAAAAGGCTATAATTTTTCAGTAACTATTAAAAAATTTCTAAAATTAGATTTAATTTGCATAATTCTATTAGAAATTAATCTTTAAATGATTTTTTTTAAAAAAAAATTATTTAACAAATTGAAATATATTACAATAAATAAAATGTTACATTCTTTAGACATAATAAAATTTAGATTGTTTAATAAAATATTACAATACAATATTTATTTTAAACATTTTTTATAGGTAAGGTCTCATAAAATATTTAATTATCTTTACAATAAAAATAATTTTAAACATTAGCAATTGAGAAATAAATCTGAACATTAGTTTAACAGAAAGTCCTTAAATTTTAATAACTTTTACATACAAGAAAACTCATATATGTTATTAAATTCTTTATTTAAAGCTTAACTACAGGAATTAATTATTGATTATTAGAAAATACTCATCTTTTTAATCAGCTAAATTTTAAAATTATCTAATTAAAGTATTTTTATTACAGTTAAGATTAAAGAATACATTCTATTAACAAGTAACTTAAATATTTAAGATCTAGTCTTAAAGTTTGAACTCATTTTAATGTTCTGCTCTGATATTTAAGTTTATAAACTATAACATCTGAACTAAGATGATTTCACCTTTAGTATTTTAAAATTAAATTTATTAGCACTTTAAATCACAATAACTTCAGAAGTAAGCATTTTAAAATTATAGAAGAGTTACATAATAGATTTAAACAAAGTTTACTTATTGAGAAAAAAATAAATTATTAATTTTTTTTAAATATTATGTCACAATATGTATATGAACACACATGCATGTGTAATAGCAAATTAAATTAAATTATTAATTCTAATTTGTCTCAAACTATAATATAAACTATTCTAATAATATACAAAAAGTAAATGAGCCTAAATGAAACATTATACATGTTTGCACACATACATGATTTTTATAATATAAAAACACTTTAATTTTTAATTATTTTCTGGTTAACATTTTAAAACTGTAAACTTAATAATTATTTTAAAATAACAAAACAAATTTGGATCACCTCTTACATGTTTCTAAATATGAATTAAATAATAGTCACTAATGCAAATTTTCAAAATAAAATTTAAAAAATATTAAATTTTTTTTATTATCATTCTTAAGTTTTCATTATTTCTCCTGATACTTTAATTGTTCTTTATAATGAACTTAACATTTTTCCAAACTGGTTTATTAGCAACCTCCTAATATTTGTCTTCTATTGTTAATTTATTCAAAGTTGCCTGTTAATTCAAAGCAAATCATAAAAATATTTTTTATAAATTTTCTTTACAATAAAATTAAAAATTTAAATAATATTCATAATGTATATGAATAATACTGTACTTCTTTTAACAATAGATTTCTTTATTTATGTTGCTGTATAGATATAGATCACTTTCATGCATGGTAAAATGCATATTACCTGATTTCTATACTGACAGTAGCTTTTTTGCTCATCTGTATTTCCATATGTATATAAAATACGCTTCATTTATTGATGGTCTCTCCATTATTATATTTATCTAACAATAGTAGGCTTATTTTTTATCTGCTTCTTTTAAAAATATGTAGAATAGCTTTTTTATTATACTGAGTTTGATAAAGCTTTTTTGTCTGCTTGTATATGCAAGGTGGTCAGTCACATATATGGATTGTATTACAAAAATATATTTATTTACTGGAATAGATTATTCAGTTACATATGGTTTTCAACTTCCTATAACTACTATACAATCTGAACTTTAGATAAAAATAGTGTTTGCACATGCCTTGGCTATATTGATGATGGAGAATATTGATTGTATGTGTCTTAGGCACTCTCAAACTCTGTCTAGCATGGAGTCCTGATAACAACAATTCTTTTTTTGCTGATGCAAAAATGTATGAATGCACAAAATAATGGGCAGAAGTCAAAGTTGATTTTTTTTCTCAATTAAATAAAAATACAAGTTATAACTGAAATAACAATTGTTTTCCATTATCTTAAATTAATCAAAACAATATTCACAATATTTTGCTTAAAGGACAAAGTATTTTTTTAAAAAATTCTAAATATATTTAATATTATTTAAGCACAAAATATTAAATTAACTTTTGTGATTATATATACATTAAGTGATCCCTTTGCTTGCATGAAATTATTTTTGTTTCTTTTGTTATATTAATAAATATAATATCAAAAGATATTTATTTATTTTGTAATAATTAATTTCAAAATATCAAGAGTATCATGTATTTAATTAATATTTAAGTTTTTCTAAACCTTATTTCAATCTTTAAACAAATGAAATTTTGCATATGTGCATTTTTTATTAACTTTAAAAATATTATAAACGCACACACACACACATTATCAAAGTTACTTACCTACTGTATTATGCCATAAAGTTATTATTATATTTTATGCCAATGCAAGATGGCCATTTCCATTAACAGTTCCAGGTATAATATACGATTATTTAATCTATACAATTATGAAATCTAATACATTCTTAATATAATTTTTATCTGGCCTACTTGTTAAGATTTAAATTTTTTGCTCATTTTATTGCCAGTATAAGCAAAAAATTATATGACAAATATTTGTAATGAAAGAAAATACATTTTCATCACATTCTATATCATTTTCTAAGTTGAGTGAATAATTGACCTAATATATTTAATGCATATTTCTATATACTTATATAAACTAGATTTCTATGCAAATGGAAAATACTTACTTTTACTATCAGCTTTAGTTATATGTAAAAATAGCACATCGAGTAAGTTTTTAAACAAGTAAACATTTATAATATTATATATGATTTAGTTTTGATTTACATAGAAAAGTTTTATTATTTAATCATGTTAATGCTTCAATAAATATAAAATTATAAGTCAAATAATTGTAGCTGAGCTTGAAAACATGGATTATCACTCAATACTATTATTATCAGTATTCAAATTTTATGTGGATTCCTGAGAAACAAAGCATTTGTACACTGACATAATGCATATTCTAGAATAATCTGAAAATCATGACTAAACTCCTTCACTTCTGATCCTCAACATTATTTAATAATAATAATATATTTCAAAATTGCATAATTTACTCAAATGTAATAAAAAACAAAAGAATGTTAGATTTTATATTAAATCTAAATATTTTTATAGAGTAGATTTGCCAGCTGTAGCAGCAACTAAAAAATGATGATGACTATTTTAATTCCAAGAAAAACACACACACACAAATAACATCATCATCATCATCATCATCATCATCATCATCATAATAATAATAATAATAATAATAATAATAATAATAATAATAATAATAATAATAATAATAATAATAATAAGAAGAAGAAGAAGAAGAAGAAGAAGAAGAAGAAGAAAAGAAGAAGAAGAAGAAGAAGAAGAAGAAGAAGAAGAAGAAGAAGAAGAAGAAGAAGAAGAAGAAGAAAAAGAAGAAGAAGAAGAAGAAGAAGAAAAAGAAGAAGAAGGTAATACTATAACAGATAACTTTTGTGATGTCTATATAAATCAAATATAAAACAAGCTTATATACACTTATAGAATATGCTGATCCATTATTTGGTGTATTTGATATTAGAGAATGCTGTCTTTAAATTGTTTTTCAGAATACTTTTCTTTATGAAATACTAAAATACCATGTCTAATTGCATTCTCAAATTTACTTGACTTTTTTCTTATCTTCTCAATGAAACAATCAACAGAAGTCTTGTATTGTTCATATATTTTATATGCTCAATCCAATAAAGATGTGATTTTACAATAATGGATTATAATATCCCATTTAGAAAGTTGAAAAATATATTTTTATTTATCTTATGATTTTGCCATTATATTTCAAAAATATTATGCAGCTCCATAAATAAATTTTGTTAATGTTTTAATGTTAAAATGATAGTGTCTAAGTGTTCTTTTTATATAATAAATTAGAAAAACAACAGCTCCATACAGAACTCTAATTTAAGTGTGGTAGTTATTTCACATGGTAAATACTTTACTTTTAACTTATTAAAAGTTGCATCACACAAGATTCTATTCTGCACCTCAATATCTTTGCCTACCTTCCTTTTTAAAAATCTATCTAGATATTTAATTGACTCATATTCTTAAGTTGACAAATATAGAGGCTAAAAGTTACTGAGAATTTTATTTTCATCTCTAGATGATAAAGAACCTGAGTTTTTTGAACATTAATTATTAAACCTAAGTTTTTATATATTGTAATCACAACATTAGATATATTCTGTAAATCGTCTTTTGAAGTGATAAAATAGTGCAATCATCAGCATACTATAAATGCAGAATCCAATAATATAAAATTCTTGTTTTTGCTTTTAATATATTCATATTTAACAAGTAAACCTGTGTTGCATTTTAATATATGATTCATTAAGCTCCCTATAAACAGTTATGAGGATTAAAGACATAAAAATTGTACAAAAAAATGTTTAAGCCAGTAGACTGCCTTTGTTAACAGAAACTTTCAATTCAAATGCCTCAGATTTTACAGCTATAATAAGAACTCTTTTTCTCACTTCATTATAGAGAAGCTTGATAATGCAAATAAATTTTGGTGGACAACCAATTAATTTCAGTGCCATACACCTATTCAATTAAGTAGAACAAGTGCCTTGACTAAATCAGTAAAAGAATTATACAAATCGCAACTTTGTTTTCGAAATTTTTATTACATTATTATGTAACAAAAATAATGTCTATAATGTTTCTTGATTTTTTAAAAATCATACTGAGTCTCTGATAATCATTTATCTATGACTGAAAGATACTTATTCAACAAAACTTTTGAAAGTATCTTTGCTGCAGTTAGTAATAATGATATTTATAATAACATTTCATCCTTCTTATACTTTAAAGCCAAATATATTTATTTATTCATTACAGTTTTGACTGTTCCTAGCAGTCTTCATAAGATCTTATTCTCCACTTTTTCTCTATTTCCTCCATGTTAAATATAGTAATGTTGTTTATTCTCATTTAAAAAAAAATGGAACAATACAAAAATCCTTAAAATTAGATGGTGTAACTTCTTCATGAGGACATAGATTACTAAATCAATATCACCATATTTTAAAACTTCTCCAGGTATCTCATCATAATCTGTAGCCTTTCCAATTTTAAAAATACAAGAGTTATTTTGACTTTTCTGAAATGAATATTTTTCTCCAAATACAAATAAGTAAATGAAATATATATATCATCATAATTCATCATTTTATTTCTTGCATCATTATTCAAATGATCAATAACATACTTCTTCCACTTTTAGATAAAATGGATATATCATCAAAGTTATCATTTCAATTTGTGATTATATAAAAATGCTATCAACAGGTTTAATAGAATTGTGATAGTGTGCTCCAGATACATATGTTTTTTTTAATGCATCAAAAATATTTTTAAGTGGACCTAATTAATGAATGTCTGTATCACGTTGCAATTTTAATCCACCAATCAAATTTAAGTCTTCTTGTCAATTTCTATAGTTATTATGAAGCTAAACTGTTAGTTTATTATTTTTCTTGGCAGAAAATCCTTCATCTATTTGTTTAATGAAATATGAAATACTCATTCATAATTCTTCTTTTTACTGAAAGCAAGAAAAGATTTACTGATATCTATTGCATGCTCCCTAAAAGAATTTCATTCATTAGTAACATGAATGTCATCAAAGTCCAAATAATAGGTATTTCTAAATATCAATTTTCTTGTGAATATAATTGAAATAAGATTTATTTTTAATGCAATTGCCATTTTAATACTGGAACATACTTTACAATGATTGTCCAATAGTCTGCACTTGTAAAAACTTAGATAATATAAACTTCTTTTGTATTGTGGTTACTAATTTTGATATAATTTATTAAATGCCATTTGTTTGGAGTATGGATATATCAATTCTTTTTATACTAAGTTCACAGCTAACCAAAGTGTTTGTGATAAGCAATTCATTTATAATGAAAAATTCATTAACAACATACAATTTGAGTTTATAGCATGTATATAGTTACTCCCAAATATGTTGACAAAAGTCTACTACTTGCGCAAATATTTACATGAAAGTCTCCAAAATGAAAAAAAGATCTTTTAATTGTATTGCTGAAATAATACTATCAGCAAAAAATAAAAACTTTTTTTTGTGAATTCTCTGAATCTAATTTTGAAGCATATACATTAATCAAATAAGTGCAAGTGCTATTGTGCAAATCAAGTTTTAATACCATTTGTCTTTTATCAATACAGCACGGAATTCCACAAACAGAAGATACTAAATTACACATTATATTAAATCTAACACTACATTGTTCTTTCAATGGGTGATCTGCTTTTCCAAAACAAATTTTTGTCTATCAGTTCTATTAAATTTCCTTCCTAGGTTAAGCTTCACTAAGAGCAGCTATATTAATCTTAAATCTTGATAGTTTATTAGTCATAGTTCTGTCCTCTATTCTGGCCTTAAGAATTTGTATAGTTTATATCAAGTAAAATTTTCAACCATATACTCTATTTTTTAAAAAAAAAAACATTTATAATAGTTATCTTTAGTACTATCACTATCTTATTCTTTACCAATATTACTTATAATATTATTTTTATAACTTTAATGATTAATTCATCAGACATGGATGATAACCTAGTCAGATTTGTAAGACATAACTATTTTTACATTATGTTTTTTTATTTCTTTTCATTTTTGTTGTGGGCAAAGGATTCCCTAAATGTAGCTGCTAATCAGACAATCTTTCACCAGAAGAAACCATTGTTTCAAATCCAATTCCAATCTGATTCATTGGTCAATCAATGCTTTTCTTTTATTAATATTCAAAGCCATCTATTATAAACATAGGGAATTATAAAAATACATGTTAGCTCTAAATTCAAATAAGTCAAATAAATGGCTTAATCAAAATGATAATAGTAATCAATATATAAATCATGTTTTTGCTCTTGGCATTTTCTGACTTGTATGCCAAGAAAACTATAACTAATAAACACCACATGATCACTATTTCTTATGCTTGCTTATAACACACAGCAAGCTAGAGTAATCAATGGATGCCAGAAGGCTTGTGTGTAAAATTCCCATCTAGGTCCTACTCATCCAATATCCCAGACTAGTTTCTGGCTTGTGACCTTCGTCAGTGAGGAGACTTAGATCTGAGAGTACTGCACATTCTTTGATTACTCTAGCTTATTGTGTGGCAATACATATAGTGACTTTTTGCCTGTTTTAATAAAACTATAACTAATAGTGTTTTTTGATACTGATCTGGGAAATATAATAAAAATGATCTATTTAATAGAATATAAAGTACTTTTACAGTAATTAATAACAATGATATTCTGTAGTATTTCCCAATGCTGAAGATAATACTATTATACCTGGGAAATCTCATACTGTATTTTTGTTAATCATATATTAGACAAAGCAATTGTAAATTCACTGTCAAGAGTAGTGCTGCAACTAAGAAATATTTGAATTTCTTGAAAATTGAATGATATGTTAAATTAGCACAATAATATCAATTTCAAGGTAATCTATTTTGGTAAATATAAATCATATGACCTGATATTTTCAAGAACGTTTATGATTATTTTAAAAGAATCATTAGCATAACTAAGAGATATAAATAGTATAGATTATATGTTGGCAGAAAGAAAAAAAATTCTTCAACAGTTTTTTTTTCATAAAAAAAAAAGGCAAGAATTTAAAAATTCAAGATATAATAAGAATTCTTATAATTTAAGAAATATGAGAAACCTATATTTTTGTAAAAAGATTTAAGTGCATATAAACATTTTTACCTATGAAAATATTGAACAAACATATATACTACATACACATATAAAACAAAAATTATTGACATATAATAGTGTCTTTTATGTAGAAGCACATTGTTTTTACTAATTTAATTATAAAAACTTTAAACCATAATGTGTGTATATATATATGTAAATAATTGGTATTGTAAATATTTACCATATATCATCATAAATACCATCATTATATTAAACTATTATTGTCCGTATACAGAATGATGTTCTCTTTCAATTTAACCCAGTTTCACCAATCCATAATCTCCATTTTCTATATCACAACATAAACTTTTTTATTTCATTTATTTGACTCAACATAAAAACTCTTTTTAGGTATTTTACCTGTCTTGGAATTTATTTGATGGCTTTTATGTATCATCTATCTTTTTTGCAGTTCTTAATAGTTATGTAAAACATCTTCCTATTTTTTCCATTCAAATCTAAAATATTTTCAAAATGAGTTAATATTTTAAAATAATTTGCATATCAATGGTGAATACTATCGTTCTTAATAGTTTTTGTCTCTCTAGTTTTGTATTAACACATATCTTATATTTGTCTAACTGACAACTTCTGTGTTCAATATGTTAAGAACATTACTATTTTGAAATGTGTAATCTCTTAGAATATAATCTAATTATGCTTAACAATTTCCTCAAATATATATATATAT
>JAQFVV010013365.1:0-120000 GCA_028023455.1 Epiperipatus broadwayi
TAAATGTGCTTGCTGTGCTAGTCACTGTTGAGCCAAGCAAATATTGGCTTCCCTCTTCATGTAGGCTTGGTCCAACGGTGGGTTTGTATTTTTTAAATAAAAGTGGTACAAGTTTATTAAAAATGAAGTTCACTGGGTGTGAATCCAGTAGATTCATTCACACTCCAGTTTATGTAATTTGTTACTTTCTCAGTCTGTATTTTACCCAACCTCTGTGCTCATCCACTAGGTAAGTCCCCTAAACAGACGTCCAAGCTTCCGCATTATGTGTTGGCAAGGGATTGGACTGTGGTTTCTAATAGATGTGAGCCACATGTTTGATCTTCAGCTTTTTCCATCCAACCTTTCCATTGCTTAGATAAAAAGGAGTACCATGGTCAGTTAGTATGACCCTTTGGCTTCCCCTATCTTAAGAAATTGCAAGGCGTCTAATGCCATGATGGTGTATCTAGCATTAGCTTGAGGTATAGGGTATGGCAGAGCATATTTTTGAAAAGAGGTCATAAGCAACCAACAAGTACTTTTGCTAGTTGAATGGAGGCAAAGGTCCATAGTAGTTGATTGCCAAGATCTCAGTATGTCTATTAGGAATGATGGATTTTGACATTTCACTATAGTTTTGGTTGACCTGGCTTGGCTCTAAGGCACACTATACAAATTCCTCGGCGAATTGCCTCTGGAGGATGTCTTCGTACATACCTAGCCAACAAAACCAATTTTTGATGGTATGCTCTGTTTTCGCAGGCACCATAATGTCCATACAAACAGTGAATATATGTGATCAGTGGGATGTGCAATACTTCGGTACTACTACCCTCCACTCTTTCTGTATTTTCATCAATCCTATATAATAATACTTGATCCCTCAATTGCTATAAAGTAAGATTTACATGTGTGTTCAAAACCTCTTCATCTTTCAAACTTCTTATAATAGGGCCTAGTCTCTGATCCATAAGTTGTAACTGGATAACATTTCCAATCCATCCTCTACATTGCTATCAATGCTTGCCTCGATATTTGTGATGTATGCTTTCCTCTATAGATAGATGGTTCCATTCCGACTCACATGGATTTCAACTGAGTGCATCAGCTATGACATTCTTGGATCCTTTTACAGTACTATATAGTGTAGTTAAATTCCTGTAACAGCAAACTCCACCTAATAAGCGAGCATTTGTTAAATAGCTGTGATTTAGGAATTGGAGGCTACATGATCTGTGATCACAATTACCTCCGATCCGAGAAGTAGTTGTCGGAACTTTTGAAAAGCCCCACACTATAGCTAATGCCTCCTTCTCTGTCATGGTATATTTAATTTCAGGGCCTTTCAGAAGTGGGCTTATAAAATAGAGGACCCTGGACATCCGTCTGCCTGTATTTGAGATAATGTTACCCCCAATCCATAACCGCTGCTATCCGTTTGGACCACAAAGAGTTTGTCAAAATCAGAGAAGGCCAGCATAACCTGTTCCAAAAACCCTGCCTTGATTTTCTCAAAAGCACTATCCTGCTCTTCAGTTCACTTCCATTTTTTTCCTTTCGTATTAGTTTCAATAATGGCTCCTTATAGCTAGAAAAATTTTGTAGTAAAAACGATGGTAAAAATTACACAACCCTAGGAATGATCGTATTTGGTTTTTTATTAACAGGTCTAGGGAACTAATTTTGTCTAGGTTAGGCTTCATTCTATTACAACTCACAATATGGCCTAAAAATACCACCTGGTTAAAAACTAATGTACTTTTTTAAAGTTAAATCTTAATCCCTTTTTGTGAAGCATTCCTGAAAAACATAATTAAATGTTGAAGATGCTCTTCAACTGATGTGGAAGCCGATGATTACATCATCCACATATATAGTCATAATTTGCTTAACTTCAGGAGATAAGGTTCTATCCAGGCATCGGATGAGACTGGCTCCACTATTTATCAATCCAAACGGCATCCTATTAAACTGGTATGTGTAACCCTCATACCTAAAGGCAGTGTATTAACGATCATCCCGGGGTGAAGCTCGATCTGCCAATAACTTGAGGTTAGATCAAAGGTGGAAAACACCTTCTTATTTCCAAATCTTACGAACAAGTTGTGTATGGGCGGTGGAATGTTCCGTCAGGAACAGTAATCTTGTTTAGTTGCCGGGCATCCAAACAAAATCTCATCGACCGATCTTTCTTCTTCACCGTTAAAATTGGATTACAATACGGTGAAGAACATTTGGAAATAATTCCCCACTCTAACATTTTGCTAAGTTGTTTTGAAATTTCCTGCTTATACTGATAAGGTATAGGATACGATCTGGATTGAAATGGCTGATCAGTCATCAATTTAATCCTTTGCTGGAAACCCTCAATAACTCCTGGAATTTCTGAAAAAATGGGATTGAATTGATAAATTAGAGAACATAACTCTTTCACATCCTTGCCTTTGAGTAGATTTGATTCTGCAAGTTTAGTGTCAACCAATGATTCTGGTAAACTAGATAATATGCATTTTACCTCAGAAAGACCATACCTTGTAGGTAATGTCATTTCTAAGGTATCCTCATTTATTTTTATAATCCTATTTGAGAAATCAACAATACAGAGAGTTCATCTGCAAGAAGTCTGCCCCTAAGATTACATCATGAATTAATCCATTTAGTACCCAGATCTGTTTTTGTTCCAACTTTGCCTTCCTACTATTGGCCATTGTCACTTGCATAGACTTTTAAAGGTAACATTTTAATCGTCGGATTTTTACTCAGTATCCTTTTATAAAATTGATCAGAAATGACCAGAATTTGACTACCGGAGTCCAATAGCTTAACTTGCAAATTCTCACACAGCACCTCTATCATAGTGCAACTTTGTTGAGCATAATTTGGCACTCCATCGTCCCATGAATATGTCATATTGGTGATCTCCCACTTTGTCAAGTCTTTTGTTTCTCAGAGTATTTATGGTTTCTTGAGATGAAAAACTAGGCCTCAACCATCCACTGATCATAGGTTTGTTTCTCAGTCAGGCACAGGTAAAGCAAATTCATCTCCTGTACCTCAGCAAATGTTTTAGAAGCAACTATGCTCTCCCCATACTGATCTTGAGTTCCTAGATCATCCCTTGAGGTCTGACTCATGAAAATTTCATTATTTGATTTCTTCCAACTCCCATCAATTCCTTCATTTCCTTTCAAAGCTTGCCTAGCTGACTTTACATTCAACTGACACATCTGGATGTCCCCAGATTGTGATTTACGTTGTAGGACCTCATTAAAAAAATTCAATCTCTCATGTGTTTCATTAGTAGACTCAATTAACTTCTGAAGGGTGGTCTTCCCAATCATTGTATCAGTTTCCATGGAAGTTGCCTTATCCCGAGATCCAAGAGTCTCTTCACGGCTTTGTTTTCAGCATTGTGAGTCATGGAAATATTGTTCAACTTTGCTTTGACCATCTCAAGCTCAGCTTGTAATTCTTCCCTAAAAATGTTCTGCTTACTCCACACCTCTTTATTTATGACCTCTTGTGTCTGATAACCTTGTTTGATCTCTTGGTCAATATGAACAGTAATATGTTCAGCAAATTCATTGGCACGCTCTTGACACAGTACTTTCTTCTTCAACTCTGCCTTACTTCATAATTATCAGTTCACATTTCCCCCACATCCTGGAGCAACTGTCCTACTCTTTTGGATAGTCGGGTGTTGACTTCCTGAATCCTCACCTCCAATTTCTCTTCAATTCCGACTAATCCCTTCCTCATGTCTTCTTGAAATCGAGATATATACCCTTTTAAACCTACCTCAACTTGTTTGACATCGGCTCTTGTTGCCATGTTGTCCAACCTACTATTTAAATCTCCTTTGAAATCATTAATTTGTTTATACATCTCATTTCCCATATTGGCCATATTTGACTCCAACTTAGACTCGAATCTCGATTCCATGTTGGTCATATTTGATTCTAACTTTCGATTCCATGTTGGCCATATTTGACTCTAACTTAGACTCGAATCTCAATTCCATGTTGGCCATATTTGATTCCAACTTAGACTCGAATCTCGATTCCATGTTGGCCATATTTGTTCCCAGAGCAGTCATCTTTAGCATCATCTCCCGCAGGATTTGTAATGTGATGGATTCGCTTTCACTAGATGGCATCAATTGATCCCCTAATATAGGAATCGCTTTTTGGTAAGGGGTCTCTGGGATTTGAATCATTGTTTGTTTCTCCTCTAATGATTGAATATGTTGATGCATTTCTTCTGCAGGTTCCTTAAATGCTTGTTGGCACACCAATCTTTCTTCTATACTTGTGTCCGTATCTAAATTTTCACCCTTTTGATTTACTTGTGTCTCATCAACTCTTTTATCCATCTTTAAAATGATCTGGCCACTTCTTAATAGCATAAAGGCAGATATGTCAATATAATCATTATGAGATGAAATATTCCCTTATTTATTGCTTCTACAAAATTACTATATTTTTTTACAATATGGATATTTGTTGTGTGGTCTCAGCTTCCCCTTCTAGTTCTCTGAAGATGATGAAACGAAAACAAAAAAAATTTTAAACTACCATCACTTGTACACTTACTCAGTCCCAATCTACTTCTACCTACAAATCGGTTCAACTATCATGATTAAGATACTCATGTCTAATCACTATATATACAATTTTTTATATCACTACTTCACAACCTATAACATTGATGTTAATTCTTTGATTGCTCACATTTGTCTAATGACTAGATTTCCTTTTAATATATATATGGGCTAAATACTTGTTCAGGCCCCAAAAAATTGCATGCCAAAAATGTAATAGACCGAAAATATGCTATCAACAGTCCTTTAAGAATAAGCTATATATTTAGGTTATATACTCATCCATTTCTCTAAAGATCTGACAGATACTGACAGTCAAAAGAATGATTAGCATTTCACAATTTAGAGATAGATAAAAGAACCTACTCACTGCACTTAAAGTATATAATGTTTCATGATTACTCAGATGATCATCACATTTCAGTCACTCTAAGCTACTGCAACCCATTATAGTTTTCTGCTAACACTATTGCACTGCCCTGCTTACATCCAAGTCTTAGGGGCTACTATTTATAAAATATTGCCTTGCTCATCTTTCGGAGTCTTAGAGGCTAATATTATACATATATCAAAAAGAACTATGCCTTGCTCTCTCTGGAGTCTTAGAGGCAAAATCATGGCAGGACTATTGTTAACTGCTTCATGATAAATAATAACTAATAACATAATTTGGGTTGGAGCAGTGAATGAGATCAATCAGTCACAAGTGACATGAATACATCACATCCTCAAGACAATGACAAAAATTCCCCATCCATCATCAATACTTGCAATAGAACCAACCAGACTCCAACAATCAAAATCCAATCTAACTTTCAAAATCCTAGATTTTCTACAACACAAATTTTCCAAATATGGATAAAATTACTACTCTACAATTTAATACCATCAATATAATTCTAAATTGAAACTAAGCTGTTTGATAACTGTATTTATTTCTCATCAAAAAAAAATGCAATAACAGTAACCATCATCATCTAAACATAAGGCCAATATATTTCTTTATATATAAAAAAAATTTACACACACAAAAAAAAAATGCTTCACTTTTTTTAAAACTATATATCTCTCAAGTATGTGGTGTATTTCAAACCCTAATTAGCTTATTTCGGGCTGACGTTGGGTGCCAAAAATGTAACGGAACGACGACCCACCCTCAACCATCTACCTAAATCCATCCCACTGCATACACTGAAACAAGAATCTGGCCATCCATGGAAAATTGGAAAGATCCAGCAACACTACAGCCAAAATGGATCTTTACTACCATTTAACCCCCTTCATTTGGAAAATACTCACAGGATCCACCCAATTTTCATGTCAATCCATTAACATTCCCAGAATTCAAACCCAGTCGTAATCTGAGTAGTTACTCTGCTCAGGTATAATTTATAAATATCTATCTAGCCAATGTGGGCAATGACTTGACATTATGGTTCATATAGTACACTTATTAAGTACCTATTACATGTATATTTCCATATCAAGAGATACATAAATTCAGTGATGTATTGTCAACAAATTACATACAACTCTTGATGTAATATCAATTTAAATTAACAAATTTATTTTAACTTAATATAACACATTTAAATATATAAATACACACTTTAAAACTCCATAAATATGATTCCTACCACTTCCACATAATCTCATCCAAATAAAAAAATAAATAAATACATTAAATAATAATATCATCAACTATGTGTCATTCTTGGTATACATCGGCATCTACCATTCATGCCATCATATAAAAAGAAATAATTTACAATCATTAATACTATCTAAATAAATGACACTGTTTTTATCTTTTCTTTTAAAAAAATAAATAAATAAATATATCATCATATTAATATACAAATTATTATTTTGTATATTATTGTTGAATTAATGGGTTCGTTTGTGACTATTATCAGTTATGAGAACTGGAATTGCCATCAATTGATTAAATAAATTATATGTACCTATAAGTAATTGTTAGTATATGTCTTGTTAATAAAGGATTAATATGGGTTCTATTAATAATTAACTTTAATTATCAAAAAGTAAGTCTTACCTTCATTTATATTCATTTCATCATAGTCTAGTCCATCTCTTTCTTCTAACAGAACCATTTATATATTTTTTTTTTCAAAAATACATTTTACATCATTAAATGCTTACATCTAAATTCTTTCAGTACTTCCAGCTCAAAAAATTCAATGTGGAAGTAACAAAAATAAATAAATAAGGAAGAGAAAACCTTATATAATTTATAGCATCAGCATGTCAACCACAACAAACAAACAGTTACATATCAACATCAAATTATGAATGATTCTGTAAACATCTTTATCAAACATGAGCATCTTCTTTGGGAATTTTCAGCATCTTTTACTTGCTTCATTCTTTAAAGTAGTGCCTTCAACGATTTATCCATCTCCCACAAGCTGACCAAGTCGTTTGGATAATCCTTGATTTAGCAACTTTCACAATTGATATATAAAACTTCACGTAATATTTGGTAGCCATTGTATACATATATATATATGTGATGATGGAAATTCACACATATCGATCGTGTTCATCGCCCTCTTCAAAAACCATCTGAGTTGCCTTGACCTTGCACAACAACTTTTAGCACACCTGCATCATTCTTACACTAGTATATATATAATTTTTTTCTATATCAGCAGTGAACACGTTATAGCTATATAATAAACAAAACACGATTAAAGTCAATTTTAATGATAATAAATGTTATTAAGTCTAAATTTTCAACAGTTCTAGAATTATCAAATGCTTGATTACGTGAATAAATATCTCTTCACATATTTTATGGTGAAAAGTTCAATATAATTATAAATAAAATAAAAAAAGTCTTGGTGCCTATTATGCTTTAATCAACAGATTATAACTTATTTACTTCTTTAATTTCTATAGTTCATATAAGAGTTCAATTCTAATGGAAGCATAGTGATATTTCTCCATTTCAGTTTTTTTTTCTTTCTACATATTTATATCAAATTAAACAACTTACAGTTCTATGCATCTTTGTTCTTTCTTTAACTACTTCAGCTTCAAGCCGCCATATTGAACTTTTTAAAATAATGGCCTGAGACACAATTTTCATAATAACTTCAGTTTTAATTATGTTAGAACAAAAACAATTACATTGCTAGAAACTAGAAAAATTAAGAAAAACAATAAGCATAAAATAAATAGTGATAACTATATAAAAAATAAGGAAAAAAAAGAAATTTTCACATTCGAAATAATTATTATTTTATTGTTTGTTCATAATTTGGAAATTAACATTAACTAAAATTCAAAATTCATCTTCAGTGATAATTTCTTTCTATTCCTTACAAAATTATCTTTCTAAACATGTATAATATGTCTTACCTGAGATAATCCATAGCTTCACAATCTCCAAACAAAGTCGGATATGACTTGTTCATTTCTATCTTGTACCCCAAATGTTCTAAATGTCAAAGGCGTCTATAAAGAAAAAGATTCATCCTAATAAAAGATACAAAAGAAATCATCATAGCAATTGGCTTCTTGTATGTCTAAAACTAGAAATTGTAGGCTACTTTCTATATCACTGATAAAATGAGTTTTATCTCTTCATTTTATATTTTTTGTGTGTACAATAGTGATGTTTATATTCATTGTGATCACCAATGATGTTTATATTCTTTATGCAGTGCACAAGTGATGTTTATATTTTTTATGTACAGAAGTGATGCTATCTTGTTATATTTATTGTACCACAGATATAATTTATTTGCATATAGTCTATAGACTTGAAAATAATGTTATGAAACATATAGCAAAAGCAAAGCATGATCAAGCATAAACATAAACAAGAATCAGAATTGGATTATATGTTTGTGTATGCAATGTCTATCTGTATACATTTGTTTATTAGTCTTATAACTCATTGCTTGTAAACCATATAATATAAACATAATTAATGGTTTTCAAAAAGTATACTTTTGAAAATCATTATTTTTATAAAAATAAGAGGATTAGTGTACATAGAACTTTAGAAAATTACGATATGAATTATATACTAATAAGTTAATTACGATATGAATTCTATATGAGTAAATATATAATTACAAACTAAATCACACTAATTTTTCGATAAATATGAATTCTATGTGAGCATAAATAAATGTATTACAAACTACCTTTAGAAAATTATGATAAATATGAATTCTATACGACCATAAATATATAATTACACACACACCAATTTTTCGATAGATATGAATTGTATATGAGCATAAATAAATAAATATATAACTACAAATTAGCACACACTAATTACAAACTAAAATTAATAAAAAATATATTTTTTCAAAAAATTAAAAAAAAAAATTAAAAAATTTTACTTACGAATAATTACGTTCTTAGTCTGTTGTAAGCCTTGTTTGAGAATAATACCGAAGAAAACTTCACTTGCAGCCGTAAAACATTTTATGTCTTTTATCGTTTCGTGATAAGTACAAAAATTACCAAAAAAACAAAAAAATTAAATACTGTGGTTGATTAAAAAATTCGCCAAAAATCTAAATTTCGACCGATTTTTTTGAAATAAAGATCGTTTGAAAGCTAACATATATAGCTAAAAACGGCCATATTTTCTTCGACGTCATCATTATACTTTTTATGTCAGCAAAGAAAGAAAATAGCACATCATCAAATGAGCACCGAAGGGCGCAAATGACGCCGACAAACCGGAAGTAATTTAAAATTATACGTATGAATAAAATTTGTATCATAACTTGGGTTAGCATTAAGTTAAATGTAAGATGGTAAGTGTAACTTCTGATAACTGGCCTATAATTAGAATAGGTTATCCCATTAAAGACCATAAATAAAGTAAATGTAGTAGAAATAAATTTAATATTTTGCGTATTGCATATGATGGGATTAATCATTTAAAAAAAAAAAAAAAAATAGTTAGTCAATAATTTTGAATAAAAGCTTCTACAAGGTTACCAAAATGTAATAAACAATGTATTGGTAATGAAATGTACTTTTAGTTAATCAATCCATATGATTGCATACAGGAGAAGTAGTAACCTCTAGTCCATAACCAAAAGAGTATACAGATCAATGTCAGTTATATTTTATAATTTTGTATTACTATGGGATTATTGAATAAATGTTCATATATTTTTTTTTGTGATAATAATAAATTATAGTCTTGTTGAAATTTGTTGTAGATTCATTTTTTTTGTTTTTATAAGCTAAATATAAGTGTTTGCACAATATTTGCAAAACCTTTTCTTGAGTCCGAAATCATTCCAAATTCTTAAAAACTTAATATACCAGATAAATAAAGTTAAGCAGATCGGAAGATGTCATTATATTTTAGTTTAATGATAATTATTTATGGAGTTGAAAACTTAAGACTAAACATTCACCTTTGTGTAAAAAAAAAAAAAAAAAAAAAATGAATTTATTCCCAAACCATTAACTTTGGTTGCACATTATTCCATTCCCATTTAGTTAAATTGTCTAAGTAATAATTCTTAGTTATATTATTGTGTTGTCATGGATGATGGAAGGACACAAAAAGCACCCTTGTCTTTTTATTATTCTGACTGAGATTCTGAAAAAAAAAAAAGGCTGTGTTATTCAAAATTATACGTCATTATTGAATAGAATTATCATCTCTTTAAATAATATAGCAGTGGATATGAGAGATGAAGACACATTGAATTTAAGTAAAATAAATGTTTCCTATAGCCGACCAGAATGCCAGTCATATGCGACAACACAATACTGCCGAGCATTTTCTTACATGAAACAAAGAACCCTGAGATTAATATTATTATAATTATTCTTTAAATTAATAAGTGATCAATTATTGTTGTTATTACAATCGTGGCATGGCTTAAGAGAATTGAATGTACAATTGTATTATATGAAAAGTATTTTAGATCATATTGGAAAATTAATGGATATGTTGCTTTATTTTGGTTGCCTTAACAACAAGTGCAAATAAACTAAACTAAATATTAATACTGGGTTAGAATATATATTATAACTTACACTCCCCTCACCGCTCCTATACATTACATGAGCGAAATGCCCAGGTGCCAGTTCTATTAATGAATAGAACAATATAACAAAAGATATAATAAAATTATTACTGAGATTCTATATTTGAGTTTATGTTCAGCTCAGCTCAGTGGGGGGCTATAGGCAGTTCATAAGATATATGATAATAAATGAATAAAAGAAGAAATATTACAAAATATTCAATAAAATGTAAATTCCTTTCTTAATTAATTGTATGATAAAGAATCATAATGTTTACTTAGTACAGTCTATTAAAAATATATTTTAAACTTAATTTCTTCCTTCATCCAAGTATAACATATATCAGCTTGCTATAATTATACTCTTAACAATTCTATGACTTGGCATATTATAATCTAAACATCTACTTAAATGCCAATCAAGAAATAAACAATAAGATCTCAGGGAATTTAACAAACACAGTTGAATTAAATAAACTACATTGGCCCATAAGTTATAAAGTATGATAAAATATAAGAAAACAAATTGACTAAATATTTTACTGTGTTTCAATAATAAGATAATGACAGAGATAGGGTATTTTAATCTCATATCATCATCTCACAAATATACTGACCTGACAACCTTTCTAATACGTTTATCAAGTGGCAAATACTCTTTATAATGTTTGGATTAAGAAATACAATATTGTCAGACACTAGCAAATTTAATATTATAACTCTAAAATAATATATCTGTTTTATAATAGATTTATGAAATGTGGAGATGTTGAAATGGAAATACGAATGTACACAAGAATAACTCAAGACACAGTTCTTAAGATTTTAAATAACTAAACAAATCATTTATTATAACAAATAAAATAAACTTGGTTAACATGATATTTACAAATGGACTATTTGTTTTATAGATTTTAATTATTAAATAAACTTCGACCATCAGTTTTGGATTGTCCCTACTATCAAAACAAATTAATAACAAAACTTAAATATCCTGACTTTGAACACATACTTTGCCTACATATTTCATCTATATGACAATAAATAAATAACATGTTATATTATTAGAACAAACAAACAAATACTTTTGAGAGGATATTACTCTTGATTAACAAATAAATCAAATTACTTATATTTGGCTTTCAGCAAAGTAACTTTCTCTAATTGACTAATAATCACTTTCAATTATGTATACCTTTCATTTATAGCAACAAAATCATGTTTATTCTGATGATTTGATGATTGATAACTTTTATTTAAATAAATACACTGTATTTTAAAATATTTATTTTCTGTTTTAATCTTAATACTTTATGCTTCTATTAAATGAATATAATGTATTTCAAAGAAACATTTATTCCTCATTTTAATTTCAATAATTCTATATTTTATATACGCGATATTATTTATATTATGCGTGGTTGTGCACGTTCAAGCAGCAATAATATAAAACAATCTTTCCTATAAACTCTCCATTCATTAAGAAAATATCATACAATTATTTTATTTCGAACAATGTCGTAATTCATCAATAAAATTTGACACTAATATTACATCCAGAATTAATCTAACAATTTATCTAGCCACATATTAATGAACACAAAGCTATATTTTCATGATTTTACATACTATACATTATAAAGGGAATCTACATGAGGAGCAGATAACTCTTACCGAACACTTCTACAATAATTCATTACCAAGAATCCAAAAAAAACATCACATAACTTCCTAAACATCATTTAATCATATTTCAACAATAACTCATCTACTTCTAAATACATTATTGGTGGGGATTTAATTCCTCATTATTAGGGCCATAAGAACATCACTTCAAAAAAAATATCATTAATCATACGCATATAAAATAAAATAGGCTCTACTCATGGAAAATTATTAACATATACTAAATAAGCAAGGGCTTTTATTCCTACAGACATTATAACATAATCAAATTTTTTTCTATTCTCATAGCTTATCTAAATATCGAACATCA
Source organism: Epiperipatus broadwayi (assembly GCA_028023455.1). Classification (NCBI taxonomy): domain Eukaryota; kingdom Metazoa; phylum Onychophora; class Udeonychophora; order Euonychophora; family Peripatidae; genus Epiperipatus; species Epiperipatus broadwayi. Next base: position 12,620 of record JAQFVV010013365.1, read on the forward strand.
TAAATACACACTGGCAGATAAATGCATACAGATAATATACCAATCCATTCAACTCAGTAGAATACAACAGTGTACGAAATTTATGCATAAAATATACACAAACTGAATTTTGTCAAACAAATATCATAATTGTGCAAAACAAACACACACCCGCAAATAAAAAGTATATATAATATTAACTCTAAACTACACACTAAGCAGGTAATACGATAATTAAATATTGCATTAAGGCATAACTTTTAATTTAATAAACTTTAGGTTACTTTTTAAAATTTAACGGTTCTAATTATTACAAAGGAACTCTTTTTATATCTAACAAACTATTTCTATTATAAGTTCGTTGATTTAAACAAAGAACAAAATTTTCACTTTGAGATAATAAAGTATACAAAATAAATGTAAACCTCTCTAATAATATATTTAAAAAAAATATTTCTTTCTTTTACCTTCGTAAAAGAATAATAAGACCTGTTTGAACACAATCAATTTTTACCAGCGTACTCCTCATTTAAATACGCTTCAGAAACGTTCTTGATGGTCAACATACCCAAATTATAAATAACATAATAATAAATAAAGCATATCTACCTATCATATACATTAATTATGACAAGCAATAAAAAAAAATAAAGACACAAAGGTTATTAGTTTATAACTTAAAATGAAAGTCCACTTGCAAAGCTCGGTTCCAGGTTTATGAAACAATATGGGACACATTCCAAACTGAATTTAAACTAAAAATGCACTTCTGCAGTATAACTTAAAAAAATATAAGCATAACTTAAATATGCCCAGCACCTTTCAGTGTTCATAGCATATCCATTTGAGGTACCAAATCACACACAAGCAGTTAATTTCTCCTTTATTATACTGAAAATATATCAAATTCTCCGTTGTAGTTCTGGACTAAATACGCAATTATCCTTAGTATTGTCTGAATAGCATTTAACACTTCAAATTTTCCTTAGTAATTCCATAATTAATAATGCTTTATTTTATATTCCATCCTTATTGAAGAGAACAAAAATTACCCGCATTTCTGTCCTTCTATTCAGTTTAAACAGAAGTAGCTTACATTTTATTTCCTTAATTTTAAAAATACGTATTAGCTCCAGAAATATCAAATAAATGAACACTGTTATCTCCTTATGATGAACTTAAACATAGTATGATCTATCAAAATAGACACATCCTTAAGTCTATGTATAATCTTCACAAAGAACACTACACGAAAAATAGTGAGAAATTAAAATATATTCTACAGAACAGTTCTGCATGCATTTTCCATATATATCAAAAAAAAAAAACGTTGATTAATGATACAACAATAATATTTATGTAAACCATTCTTATTTAAAATGGCAATTAAATGAAATAATGTAGACTAGATGTTATTAACCCACATTTTTAAAAGAGTAATAGTTATAAAGGGATTAATTCAGAAATGTTTAAATCGAAGAGAGTTAATCAAACCGACATACCTTTTTTTTTTTAAACCTTAGAATAGCATTTTTTAAATTAATTTTTTCCATAATAAAGTTCTTAAGCTCCTTTGGAAGTTTTACTCTAAAGTCTTTGCAAAGTCAATTTGACTTCAGTAACTGGCTTTAATTTTTACAATACATGAACCACTGTTTACTGTCTACAATTACATTACAAAGAGCAAATTTTACACTGGAGATCTTTGTTCAATAGCTCTCTTTAGCAAAGTTCATTTGCCTTTTCCAAAGGTTACTCCCACGCATCTTGCTAACTAACTAATTACATATGCAAAAACAAATCTTTTCAAAAAAAAAATCATTTTGATTTTTAAAACAAAATGAAGACAAGAAAAAAAAATACAAATAATAAAATAAATAGCTTTTACAAACTTGAAAGAAAAATGAATATTAATTAACTATCAAATAAAAATGATTAAAATTTATTCAATTTATAAAATAATTTATTGATCTAACTATCTATTAATCATTGGAAAGAAATATATATTTGTTAATTATTTAAGTTAATTACTGTAATTTAAATGTTTTTATTGTGAATGTACTATTATTTGCTGTTATTAAAGATGAAAATGAAATGAAACATAATGCAGAGTCATACATGCATACACATGTACTACAACCTAAATATTGAACTATCTTAATTAAATATAATTGAAACTGCTATTAACTGTTGACAAAAAGGATAAGAATTAATGAATAAATGATATTTGAAACCATTCAAATAATATTATACTAACACAGGATAACTTTGCATCTTTCCAACAAGATGTATCAATTCCACTAATAAACAACTCCCCTTCCTTACATTAAATACCTCATTAACCACAATAATACTAGTAAATACTTATAAAGTGGTCAGTAAACTGCATAAGCAACCCATATTTAAGCTTTAAACAATCTCCAGCAAAAATTTTAAAATTCCAAGGCTATTTCATTTTTTTTATACAATATAACTATTTAATTAAGATACAAACTATCTTAAACCCTTGTGCCCATTCAGATGGTCACAATATATATATATATATATATATATATATATACACACACAAGCAAAACACTTACAAATATATTTCAGAATAAACCTACAACATATTTAAGATTCCTCTTTCACTTGGGTTACATGGCAATGCGAAGACAAATACAAGATACACTAATTCAAACAACAACACCACATATTCCCTCTCAAAAATATATTATTGTATATTTGAAAATATCACTTATAAACATGATAATTATTACAAAAATTACTTATTATACAACAAAGTTTATAGTCTTCACAAAATCTTTGATATCAAAGATTTATTTGCTGTGTAGAAAGCTCTTATGAGGAAGAAAAATAGTGGCCATATTATTCAGGCAAATACAGGCAAATATAGTATCATGTCAACTTAAATCAATTAGAACTACATTCTATTCATGCATTCAGAATATAAAAAACTATTAATATTATATCATCCATGGCTGAATATATCCACATTTAAAAATTATTCTTGAAATAAAACCTACAGACAAACTTCCTCCATACACAAAATATTGCACACAACCATAGAACCTATTAAATTAATATCAAATCTTATCATAACTTTCTCACAAGAGAAATGACATTACTGGAAAATGTATATACTTCTATACACAAACACATTATAAATTAGACTCACCAGTGCTTTGCATTAATAATAAGCAGCTAATACATAAATTTAAATATTGGATGGTTGAGCCCAAATCTTTTGATTTTTCTACTCAAAATAAACATGTGGCCATTACCAAACTTTATTCTTTGTGAGATAAAAGAGAATCATACTTAACATTGGTGCTATATGTGAGTTGTGCCACAGAGCAGAAAAAAATTAAAAACATGTTTTGTTTGGGTATTGCAGTTTACAATACACTCAGTCTTATATTATAAAAATATACCTGAAAAAGAATGCCACTATACATTCAATTATAGAGACTTTGCCAAAGGCCTTTACTATATGCATTATGAGGCACAAGGTATATTTTTTTTACAATAACAATACAAGAAGTCATCTTAATATGTTTAAAAACAAATTAGAGATAATAAAACAAAGATTAAAAATTCACCCTATCAGACATTTTCACAGCCACTTGGTCACTCATACATCAGCGCTCTAATCGCTAGTGTATTAAATGTATAATTTATTGAATAAGGTCAAAAAATCCTCATTGTAGCACGGTCTGACTACCAGTGTATTCCTTCTAAACTGAAATATCTGTATTTTATATTTCCTTAAACAAAATTCCTTTTAAAACTATTTAATTGTACTGTAATTCTGATTAAGGCTAATAGTTAGTCAAAACTGAAAGAAAATATTATCAAAAAAAAGAGTATAATAAATGATATTATATAAATCTATACAATCAATGCATAAATAAACAAAAAGTGGAGAAAAGTTATATAATTTCAAGAGACTTTTATCCTGTAGTGGATTGATAAATAAATATATAATAATTTTAAGAAGTTAACTTCTAGGCACTGGCTGTATTAAATGCTATACTTTCTGCTATCAAATTCTAAAGCAGTGAAAAATAAATCCTGTGTATCACGTCTTATGTTCTTATCTAAATGATAGATTTAGTCAATGATAACTATATGAGCAAATGTCAATTCTATGATGTTGTTATTCAATCTTATTCAAATTGTCCCTAAGTTGTAATCACAAGATAGAACAATCAAACATTCATTTTAATAACCTTCTAAACAAATGACCATATCACTATTAAGTAATATTCAAATTATACAATACTAAATAATATTAACATGTTGTTTATTAATGATATGGTGATATGGTTATTTATATAAAACATTAAATAAATATCTAATTTCTCTGCCATGTGGTCATAATTTAGACTGATTTGAATAAGACTATAGTTATCATTATCTAAATTTGTATTCAATACAGGTGTGGGTGCTGCAAATAAAAATGATTTCATTTTTTAATTTGATTTGAAGATTGCCTTTGATTCTGATATTAGGAGATATTAAATTTATTATAATTGGTGCATAGAACTTTATTCTTCTAAATAATCATACATACATAAATACATACATACATGCATGCATGCATGCATACATACATACATGCATACATGCATGCATACATACATACATACATGCATACATGCATACATACATACATGCATACATGCATACATACATACATACATACATACATACATACATACATATATGCATACATACATGCATGCATACATACATACATGCATGCATACATACATGCATGCATACATGCATGAATACATGCATGCATGCATGCATGCATGCATACATGCATACATACATACATACATACATACATACATGCGTGCATACATACATACATACATACATGCATGCATACATACATACATGCATGCATGCATACATGCATACATGCATACATACATGCATGCATACATGCATACATACATACATACATACATACATACATACATACATACATACATATAACAAATTTCATATCATTATAAGTTTGTGGATATATATATATATGATTTGCTGATGAAATAATAATATTTGTGGGTAATCAGGATGACATCTATAAAATTCTAAGTAGGATAAAGGAGATTTATAAAATATTTGTATATGAAAAAGGCAACTAAATTAAAAGTAAAGCAGTAGTTGGACATGATCTTGGGCTCACCATTTGGGATGATAGTTAATTGTTGATGAAAGAAATGTGAAATTTATCAAGATAAAAATTGCAATTAATATAAAATTTTTGAATAGAATGTTAAGAGTCTGCTATGGAATTTTTTCAAGTTAGAATGAAAAAAAATTAGTGAAGCCTTTCAGATGGAATTTTGTTTTGAATGGAGTAGATCGTTAGATAATTAGAATCATAGAAATATTGAAAAGATTAGTTACTAAAAAAATTAAGAAAAGATTATAGAAAGAATTAGAGGGTATAAAACGAGATGGTAGACAAATTTAAAAAAGATTGTAGCAATGAGCTTTTGAAGAGAAAAGCAGAGATAAGAGTCTTAGAAAGATGTATTGATCTGTTATTTGACCGATCTTAGATAATAATGATAAAAGCTTATTTTTAAAATAAATACTGCGATAATAAATTTAAGTACACATATACATGTTCCGACAACTTTTGGAGAGTCTGAAGCAATGGATACACACACATATACATGTTGAACTGCTTTTTAAAATACTTTTAGTTTGAATTAAATTAACATTACCTTTCAACATTAAAATTCATCTGTGGTGGATTTTATTTTTGAATATGTATAAAATTTGTGTAGAAAACTAATTAACTGTTGACGGTTATTCCCAAAGAATATATTCAAATAAAAAAGTGAATTAATTTGCATTGATAAAAGAGTTAGCATTATTATAAAATAAAGTTCTATTCACCAGAGAGCTCGATACGGTGGAGGGTGGGGGTGGATTTTAAATGTAATTTATTAGAAAATTAATGTGATTATATTTTTTGGTAATTATTATTTGCTAATGAAATAGCAGGGTGAGTATTATAGCCTACTTACAAATTCTGATTAAATTAATATTTAATCAAATGTCATTTAAACAATTATTAATTGATTTTCACGCTCAGCTGAAAATAAAGGTTTAAGTAATTACTCTTAATTGTCTAACATTTAAAACTCATAATTTTAACAATTTGTTTAATTTATATATATTTTAAATATTCCCTCAATTATTTTAAATGTATTATATGCTGCACATAAATACGATCCTCCTTCCCCGAAGAAAATATTGAGTCTATGATGCATACTAATTACTATGAAGATTGTTGAACATCAAGGAAACTTTTCCATTGCTCTAAATTTGCAAAACTTAAACACACTGTATAATCTACAAACGTTAGTGCTGTAATTTTTTTTAATTATGATATTTATTATTCAAATCTATTTATATTTTTAACAACTACTGTACTTATTTTATAACAATCATTTGAAAATAAATAGATTTATAGATGGCAGACTCGGCAATTCTATATGTAATATACCTTAATATGTGTAACCAAATCACTGACTAGAAATTGGCTTCATCTTGATAAATTCCTGGTTGAAGACAGTAAATTATGAATAATAATTATTAATCACTTTGTATTATTGTTATATTTGGTGATATATTTTATTTAGCTTAATTGAAGAGATCTTGTTAAGACAAAGTGCTCTTCCAATATCTACAATTGTATGTTTGAAATATAACTATTAATTGCAGTTTTTTGAAAAATAAGATCCAGTGCATGAATAAAGAAGGTGAGCAGTTATTGTTGTATACGTATATATAACGTTTAATAAATATTTGGCCTTTAATACATTCGAAAATTTATATTTAGTGTAAATAAGTATAATAATCTCTGATACAATGAAATGTAATAATTTCTGACACAATGAAAAGTGATTAATTTATATATTTATTAAAGATTAATTAACTAGAACATAAACTCCAACTTTCAAGCTTCCTACAGTTATGCAATCCATCTTATACAACTGATACATATAACCACATACATGTGAAAAAGATAAATGATGGTAAATATACCTATTTCATGCTGAAACAGCACTTATCAGTTGATCCAGATCACCATTTCCCACACACACAGATAACGAGTGCTCAGTTTATATATTAAGATAGAAAATCTTCAGACTTTAAGAGATAAGTTTCAATCTTCTCCACTCTCCAACTCTTTAACCATCCATTTAATTGAAAATCCGACTTCTCACATATAGAACCTTGATATGTCTATTTAAATACATAGAAGAGGGATGGGCAGAATCAAAGGCTGAATCTGTAATATTCAAATACAAGTATATTGTCTATACTAACCTTAATGTAATTAGAACAACTTAAATTCAGAATTTCATGTAAAACTGATAAATGATCTTCACTATACTTATTTCATGCTGATGCAGCACTCATCAGTTGGTTCAGATCACCATCTTCCTCACATATATACAATCAGTGCTCAGTTTATATTAAGATAGCAAATCTTCAAACTTAATAAACAAGCTTCAATCTTCTACACCCAATAACTCTTCAGCCATCCATATAATTGAAAATCTGATGGTGGATCACTCAAAGCCCTTGTTGATGCCAATGTTATTGTCATACCGACATTGACCTTAAGTCACAAAATACATATATTGGAGATTATCTTTTTCACAGGTATGTGTTCATGTGTATCAGTTATATAGGATGGACTGCATAGCTGTAGGAATCTTGAAAGTCTGAGTTCAAGTCTTTCTAATTGCATTAAGTTTAGTATAGAAAATATATTTGAATATTCAGCCTGCATTCTGCCCATCCTTCTTCTGTGTATTTAAATGGACATAGTAAGCTCCAATATGTGGAGGGTCAGAGTGACTTAAAGTCAACATGGGTATGATAATGATATTAGCATCAATGAATGTTTTATTATCTGATTTTCAATAATATAAATGTCTGAAGAGTTTGAGGGTTGAGAAGATTGAAGCTTGTCTATTAAAGTTTAAAGGTTTGCTATCTTAATATAAACTGAGAACTGATTGTGTGGGAGAAGGTGATGTGAGTGCTGGTTTAACATGATTATGTATGTGGTCAGGTGTATCAGTAAAGTCTGACTTCAAGTCCTTCTAGTTATATTACGTTTTGTATAAACAATCTACTTGTATTTGAATATTGAAGATTAATTAGTGGAAAATAAGTGCTAGCTAAAAAGTGCTTTACTTAAAGGTAAATTTAAGCAATATATTTCAAATAAGAAAAGAGAAATCTATGTAATATTTTGGAAATTATATTTGATTTGGATTATCTAAATAATTTTTTTATACAAATTTATCATCATCATCACCAGTAATAGTCACTTCCAAATAAGTATAAACATACCAACACCAAGAAAATAATAATAGTAATAGTAATTATTATTATTTATTTATTTATTTATTCAATAAACAAATACTATATATATATATATATATATATATATAGTATTATATATATATATATATATATAGATAGAGAGAGAGAGAGAGAGAGAGAATAACTCCAAACAAGCAAAATTTGTGTTATTCATATTACAAAATTAAAAAGTTAAAAATATTTATACATTAATCATCTTAAAAAAAGAAAAAAAAACCCATCACACAGATAATAACTTTATTAGTACAAATAATAAATTATAAATATAGGAAATATATATAAAATTAATTACACAGACACAAAAGGAAAGAATAAATACATATTAATTATATACAAAATATGCAGGTGTTAACAACAACAATAATAATAACTACAAAAATACCACAACCTTTAACACAACCACTACCACCAACAACAATAATAATATTTTGGAGCACGAAAAATGCCTGACAAGAAAACAATATGAAGATAAAGCCAGCATGTGTGTGGACCTCACAAACAATTTCCACACTACCATGGAAATTGCTAGACCTTGGCCTATGTTACCCAGAAAACCCAACCACATAAAAATAAATGGTAATTATAATGTAATTGGGCTTGGCCACTTGATGGCATTGCTGGCAGTCAAAAACAATACAATACAATGTTCGGGGCCGCATTATTTTTAAATTGAATCGCTGTTTTTTTTTTGGTTATTAATTTATTGATTGCTATAACTTTTTTTTATTTAAAAAGTTGTTTAATTTTAATTTTGGATTTAGTAAATGACAAGCTTTTTTTTTATTTTTAAATCGCTGTTTTTAGAACTTTTTTTGCAATGTCTATTTAGCAATGTCTTTCCCTTAATTATTTCTTTCTACATAACAAAACTACTGTGTAGGGTTAGGGTTAGGTTTAGGGTTAGTTTTAGGGTTAGTTTAGGGTTAGTTTTAGGGTTAGTTTTAGGGTTAGTTTAGGGTTAGTTTTAGGGTTAGTTTAGGATTAGTTTTAGGGTTAGTTTAGAGTTAGTTTTAGGGTTAGTTTAGGGTTATTTTTAGGGTTAGTTTAGGGTTAGTTTTAGGGTTAGTGTTGTTTGTAATGCTAAAATAAAAAATATCAATATCGTAACCGTAGTTGGACAAAAGAAAGAAACTCAAACTTTTTTAAACAACAACAAACACATATAAATGTCTTCTTTACTTATCAAACATGTTTATAATATGTGCTTTCTATGAAATTTACAAAAAATCATGTATATTTTTATTGGACAGCAGAAATACTCGGCTTCTTTTTTGGCAACTGCGGAAAAAGTTACGATCACCAGACATTTTATGAACTACATGGTATTTCACATGAAAACGAGATTTCGCACGCGAACTCGGCCAAATTCTTTTGACGTACTCTCAGAAAGCTTTTACACATTACACCTCTAAATAAGGGTGTGGCCATTTGAAAAATTACTATAAAGTCAGGTTTCTTAAATTCATTACAAATACAAAGATTGTGTAACGTATATTGTAAAAATTTGACTAATAAAAATACACACACTCATATATCAAACTGTACACAAAAGATAAGTGTGTGGATTCACAATTAATGTCACGAAGCAGAAATAGGCTATATTATTTCTGCATTATGTCATCATCAGTGGCCTTTTAATGGCTAAGACAAACATTAGATGTTTTCTATAACCGTAATAAAGGCCTTGTAAACGGCATTTGTTAGGTGTTTTGGTGAGCCAGAACACCATCAAGTGGCCAAGCCCCATTAGATTATAAGTACCAAATAAACTTGGTTTGCATCTGTAGATACAGCAGTCCAGAGTATGTAAAACTTAAATGTAAACCCTTATAACTAATTCACAGTATGACAATTTTTTGTAATCTCATGTAAATCAATAAATCAACCTTTATATATGTAAACCTATATCTATGGATTCCCCATGTAACCTCAGCAATCCAAGTTATGTAAAACCATGTAACTAATTCACAGCATTTAAAAATTCTTGTAATCCTGGTAAAACAATAAATCCATTTTTATATATGTAAACCTACAACTATGAATTGCCCATGTAAACACAGCAATCCAAGCTATGTAAACTCTTGTAACCCTTTAAGACAAATAAAGCTTATCGTTGAAACATAATAATAATAATAATAATAATAATAATAATAATAATAATAATAATAATAATGGTTCTTTAGTATTATCCAACCAATGACGTATTACCCTGAAACCATATCAGTCTGATCTTGTGATGTTTAAGATAACGTTTCCAAGTAATTTGCAGACAAATGCAATCGCTAAATTTGTCTGCAGATCACGTGGACATGGTACATTAAAAATCACAAGATTAGATTGATATGCCTTCAGAGTAATATGTCATCAGTTGGATAATACTAAAGACGAAGGTCATGTAATTTACACGCCTTCTTGGAATAAGATCATCGGTGAAAAAAAGTTGCAGGTTACATGATTTAGATGCTTTTTTGGAATAAGATGATCGGTGAAAGACAGTAGCAAAAAGTTATAAATCTCAAAAATGGAAATATTGAAAAAATCACTGTAGAAGTAGTTATAAATCTCAAAAACGGAAATATTGAAAAAACTCAAAAATGGAAATATTGAAATATTGAAAAAATCATTGTAGAAGTAATTATAAATCTCAAAAACAGAGCTAAAAAAATCACTGTGATGCCGTGAATACCAAAATCACAATAGACAGACAAATGAGAAAATTTCTCAAACCCTCTCTCCGATTTTTAAATCTCGCGAGTCAAAAAAATAAAAAAAATGATTAATCATGCCAGTGTCTTGGTTGCCATGACAACATTGTCATGTAAAAATCGACAACATCAACTGGAAGGAAAGCCGGTAGGTGTGATACATCATCAGTTGAATAATACTAAAGTACCATAATAATAATAATAAAAAGAAGAAGAAAAAGAAGGTGTACAGTAAACAAAGTTTCAAATATTTCTTGAATATGTAAGAAAATAAATGATCAACATTTACTGAATAATCAACAACAAAATAATTAAACAGTCTGAGATCATTATAACTAAATAGCTTAATAAAAATTTGGCAATGTGAATTGAAAATTCTTAGCTTAAGTGAGTAATTACAACAGATGCTTTATAATGCTACCAATTATAATGTCATAAATATCATACGCAGAACCAATGTAAACTTACTAAAAATAATACATTTGATAGAATTTTGTAAATTCTGTAATGAAGATAATAGATAAACAATACAACCATCTAAATAGAGATATTATAACCATGATATACTTTGAAAACAAGCAACATAAATAGTGATCAAAATAGATCTAGGCAAAATTTTACTAAATAAGTAATTAATTTTACATAACCAAGAACATAAGTAGGCAATATGACATAACCAAGATAATCTTGAAAACATCTAAATAACAATAGTTATCAACAAAATTGATATTACCACACATATAAATACTAATGGAACTTCACCAAAAGGAATTGCTTTCTGTTAACGTCAAACTCCTTCTTGCAATCTGTTTAATAATATATAAATGACATATATATATATATTAATTTATAGATCAATAATTTTGAAAGTATAATGACGTTAGTCATAGTTACAAAAAACATTAACTTTTTATATAAAATGAATTATAAATATTTTAACGAATAGATATTTATGTACACATTCTTTTTATCTAATTTTATGTCAGAACTGGAAATGATTTAAATCATTTGTGACTATAAAAGATAAATGAATAATTTTGATTTCATGTAGTAATAAAGATTTAGACGTTGTTGATTTTTACATTTTTGAAATTATAATAAAATTAAATATGTTCAAAGACATTTGATAACAATATTAATAAATGTGTATCCAAATATAGTCATGTAAAGTTTATGTTGTCGATATATATTTAGCTAATTTCTAATTTCTAATTCATTTATTTATCTGCCTATCAACCAGCTAGTTCATCTAACTAGTACTATGGATTTACCTTCATGTTAGTATGATTAATATCTTTCTATCTAAACTCAGCTACATCCACATACTTATCCAAATATCAATAAAAAATAAATATATTTCTTTTTCTCTATCCATATATAAACATTAAAATTAAAATGGAAATTTTCCATACATTAATTACATTAGAATAACTGTTCATCTATGGTGCAACCAGGCAACTACGACTTAAAATCAATAATTCAAAATAAGCAACATGACTTAGTCATTAACAATAGCATTTGTCTGCTTTTATTTAAAGCTAAAAGACAACTATTTTTAATTTAAAACTGAAGATTTTATATGACTGTAAAAGCAGATCAGCCACTTTAAATATGAATATATTAAATTTATAAAGCACAAGCAAATGATATAATAATAACATGGAAGGCTGAAACCTTTGACTGATGCACCTTAAACACGCTTATGTGACAGCCAATCAGATGTAATAATGACTGCACATGGAACTCTCAATTCAAGAACACAAGCCAGAAATACAAGAAAAAATGGAACCCACCTTCTTCTTTACTTAAATTTATACATAAATAAGCCAGACTCAAGCATTCTGAACTAAGAGCATCATTATTACATCTGATTGGCTGTCGCATAAGCATTTTTAAGGTGCATCAGTCAATGGTTTCAGCTTTTCACATTATTATTATATCATCTGCTTGTGCTTAATAAATTTAATATACTTACATTTGTTACTATTATTTCATTAGATTTGAAAATTACTTCATAGTAAATCAAAAGATTTCACATTGTTTATTTATATATAATATTTAGTAAATTAAATGTGAAGGTGTTTTACACTTTTAGTTCAGAATGCTTGAGTCTGGTTTATTTATATATAAATTTAAGTAGAGAAGAAGGTGGGTTCCATTTTTTTCTCATATTTCTGGCTTGTGTTCTTGAATGGAGAGTTCCATGTGCAGTCATTATTACATCTGATTGGCTGTCACATAAGCATTTTTAAGGTGCATTGGTCAAAGGTTTCAGCCTTTCACGTTATCATTTTAAATATGAGAAATTTTAAGATTCACAGCTTTTCTGAATCATGTCTCCCTATGAACATATAGAAGAAGTTTTATTTGTGTTTAATATATAAAAAATCCCACTACAATCTTACTATTTATGTCTTAGGCTCTTGGAAATATTTAATTATATATATATATATATATATATATATATATATATATATATATATATATATATATATATATATATATATATATTATATATTATATATATATTTAACACAGCCCTTAATTATTTTAGCTGTATTGCCCTGAGTGAATTAGTGCAATGGCAAAAGTTGTTGTTTCCTGGATGAGTCTCAGCTTAGTTAAAAAACTCAGTATGGTCATGTGATTAAAATATTTGCATTTATTTTGTCACTAGGGTGTTCAAACATCATATAATCTCTCATGTTAACCTATTTTTAGTTATAATAAAGAAACACAAAAAAATCCTCATAGATAAATAAATACAACTTCTACTGACTTGTTTCATCAGAATAGTCTAGTTATTTAGAATATCATTTTACTTTTCATGAATCTAAAAATTAATATTAATATCATCTATATTACCTTTTACAATGCTTTTTTGCAACCCACTATTGATAGTTTGGATTACCCTAGTAATTTTCTTCAGAACTTCTACTTATATTTCCAAGTTCTGAAGAAGATTGCAGGGGCAATCGAAACTGTCAATATTGGGTAGTAAAAAGCATTGTAAACAGTAATAAAGAACATAAAATAATATTAACGTTATATGGATTTGGCAATGCGATAAAAAAGATAAAGAATTTAAAAATTATTAGTTTAATTCTGTGCTAATAATCTCACTGGTCGGATCAGCAATACTTGAAAAAGTGATAAGAATGATGTCATCCTAAGTTTTATATTTTATACTGTGTATTTTAAACAACAATTGAATGTGCTTAAAAAATCATTAATAATATTTAAATTTTTTTAAAAAATATTTAGCAATTTAATTAATCATGAAAATAAACTGCAAGTAAATGACATCATCACATATTGTTTAGTCAAATAAAAAATAATATATAGAATGCTTTCAAGATTTTAAAGTTTACCATCTTAAACTGAATTAAAACTATTTTCTATTCTAAACCCAAGTTTTGTTAGTTACCTTTGTAATTAAATTTCTATGGTTTATATACAAGAAACAGTTGTTTCAACTCATCCTCTTTTGCCAGAATATGGTACAGTGATGCAATTAAGTTTAATCATTGTACAAAAGAATAAAGCATATTGGCTTTAGATCTCATACATTAAAGACAGTATAATATGCAAGGTTTTTGATAAAAGGAAGTATGGTATTTTGAAGTTAACTGATGATATGCTGAGTAAATCTCTTTTTTAATAATTGAATAAATAAATGAGTTTACATATAGGAATATTGTGGTTGTAATAACTACTTATAAATGAAAAGCATGCACTTTAAACAGATACTGAGTTAAGCTTACTAATACTTTATATCAGCACATAAAATAAGAAATCAGTTAATATCTTGAGATATATAATTTCACAATGTGAATCATGTGAATCATCTTCATTTCTAATTTGAGATGATTCTTTGGATTTTATGTATTTTATAACTAAATAGAGGGATTTGAACTTAGGATTTTTCAGTCTATATTTATTCTTCACTCCATCTCAAACAAATGATACACATGACCACACACATGTGAAAAAAATAGATGATTACCAATATACATATTTTATGGAGAACCAACACATATCAATTGGGTCAGATCATAGTTCTGCACCAAATACATATATTGGAGATCATCTACCTTTTTTCCATTTATGGGTCATGTATATTAGTTGATCGAGATGGAATAAAGTAAGAATATCAACTGAAAAATCATAAGCTAAAATCCCTCTATTTATTTATATAACAAACATTCAGTACTCTGAATGAATAGACCAATTTTATAACTCTCAAGTAATCAAATTATGTAAATTTTTATAAATAATCAAAAAATTTACATAAGTAATCCTGGTGTTTTCCTGAAGGTTTGTGATGATAGTGTTCTAGTTGTATTTTTATATTGTACTAATTCCATCATCTAATATGCAAAAATTTAACTGTATTTAAATATTCCAAAAACATTCAACTGTCAGTAAAATTACATCAAACAGGTCAGTATATGCACAATGTTTAGAGAGGTATTATTCTCCCCTTTTCTTCAGGTGTTGCTGGCCTGACTAATGATGGTACTAGCATTGGATTCTAACCTGGACCCTTAGATACTTGAATATTGAATTTTAAGGTAATGCTCTAACTAACTGAGGATGATGGTTAGAGCATTACCTTAAAATTCAATACGCAAGAATCTAAGGGTCCAGACCAGCCACACCTGAAGAAGAGGGGAGAATAATACCTCTTGAAATGTTGTGCATATACTAACCTGTTTGATATGCTATTACTAACAGTTCCAAAAAATACCAATTACACTAAGTTGGCTTAAGGGATTTTTAGCCATTGTCATGTGAACAGTTTTTCTAAATTTTCTTTTTTGTACTTTTTCTTCTCTATCCAATATTTTTGTATTTTCCCAACTAAACATATGTTCATTGGTACACCCATGGTCTGCTACCTTGGATACAACTGTTTTCTCTCTTCTAATCATCAGTTTGGGTTTTTGCAAGTGCTTTTCAATGGGATGACTAGTCTCACCAATATATATATTCATCCACATTTACATGGTATTTCATAGATGAACTTTTTCTTTTCAGCTGTTCAAGTTTAGGCTTTGTAGATGTCAGAATTCCTCATAGTGTGGTATGGCTCTGGAAAGCTGTTCTGATGTTATACTGATTGCAGACTTTCCATAATTTGTTTGCTATTTTTGGAATGTATGGGTACACTACAGTTCCAGTAATTGTTTTTTCTTTTGATGGTTCTTTTTGTTGTCTATTTAGTGTTTTTTTAATAAGAGCTAATGGATAACCATTTTTCATAAGAGTTTGTTCTATATAGATCTTTTCTTTTTTTGAATCACTGGTTTCTGAACAAACTTCTTTTGCTCTGTTTCATAGTGATAGTATAACTCCTTGTTTTCTTGAAGGTTTGTGATGATAGTGTTCTAGTTGTATTCTTATTTTCGGCTATTTCCATTATCTAATATGTGTATTGAATGACTTTAGAAATATTTTAACTTTATTTAAATATTCCAAATACATTCAACTGTTAGTAATAGCACATCAAACAGGTTAGTATAAATGCACAATGTTTTGAGATAAATAATTCTCCTCTCTTCTTCAGGCATTGCTGACCTGACCACTGAGAGTACTAGTATGGAATTTGAACCTGGGTTCTTAAATTCTTGATTATTGAATTTTAAGGTAATGCTCTGATCAACTGAGCCATCCATCCCATGCTAGTACTGTCACTTGGTCAGGTGAGCAATACCTGAAGAAGATGGAAGAATTATGCATCTTGAAACATTGTGCATTTATACTAACCTGTTTGCTGTGCTATTACTAACAGTTGAATGTATTTGGAATATAATATAAGAATCCTGGTTCAAATCCCATGCTAGTACTGTCACTGGTCAGGCCAGCAACATCTTAAGAAGAGTGGAGAATTATGCATCTCAAAACATTATGCATTTATACTAACCTGTTTGCTGTGCTATTACTAACAGTTGTATTTCTAAACACATTCAATACTCATAATAGATGATGGAAATAATCCAATCTAAAAATAGAAGTATAACTCCATGTTTTATGTTTCTTATGTGATTGGATGTATAGGCTAGCTATTTTCCTGTATGTGTAGGTTTTTGGTAAACTGTAGTTTTGATTTTGCCATGAGAGAATCTTGTCACAAGAACATCTAAGAATGCCAATTTTTGTTCTTGATCTCATTCTATTGTGAATTTAATTGTAGTGGATATGTTGTTGATGTGTTTCCAGAAAGTTTGTAGCAATGCTTTACCATATGGCCATTTAACAAATGTATCATCCACATAACAAATCCAAACTTTAGGTGGATATGAAGTAGTTTTTATGGCTAAGGTTTTAAGTTCTTCCATGTAAATATTGCTAATCAAGGGAAACAATGGTAAGCCCATAGCCATTTCATGATTTTTTGGAAGAATTCTGGGTTATATTGAAAGTAGATTGTTTTTATGCAGTTCCATTATAATATCAATAGGAAGAACTGTTCTGGTTTGTAAACTATTATCACCATTTAAACTTTTTCTTTCAATAGACAATGATTCTGTACATGATACATTCATGAATAAACTTTCCACATCAAAGCTTACTAGTATAGCTTGTTTTTATGCAGTTTCATTATACTATCAATAGGAAGAACTGTTCTGGTAATCTTTTTCTTTTAATAGACAATGATTTTTACATGGTACATTCATGAATAAACTTTCCACATCAAAGCTTACTAGTAAGTCAGTCCTTTCAATTTTCATGTTCTTGATTAATTCTACAAAGTGTCCAGAATCCATGACCAATGACTGGGTCTTATATGATAAAGGACTTAGAACCTTGAGGAGAAATCTCTAGAACTAACAATAAATCTTAATGGGACATGATCATTATGGATTTTAGGTAGACCATAAAGATGAGAAATTTTGCCAAAAGTGAAGTACTTGTGATGCTTTCTGAGTAATGCTTGTAATTTTGTTCTCATACTCAGCATCATATTTTTACCACTTTTCTATATTGGCCTGCTGTGAAAAGTTCTTGTATTTTGTTGTCATAATCAGTTGTATTCATAACAACTGTTTTATTGCCTTTGTCAGTGAGAAGAATAATTATAGATTTATCTACTTTGAGAGATTTAATTGCTTTCTTATCACCAAAGGATAGGTTTACTTCAATTTTTGTTGCTTGTCAAGTGTTTTTTTTATTCTCCAGAATAATTCTGCTGCTTCTTCTAAAGGTAATTTTTGACTGACTTTCTCAGTGGCTGCCATTATATCTAATAAAAGGATGTTAGATGGTGTTATGGCAAAGTTTAATCCTTTTTGAAGAACAGAAATTTTAGTATTTGTTAGA
Source organism: Epiperipatus broadwayi (assembly GCA_028023455.1). NCBI lineage: Eukaryota > Metazoa > Onychophora > Udeonychophora > Euonychophora > Peripatidae > Epiperipatus > Epiperipatus broadwayi. The sequence goes on from JAQFVV010013365.1 coordinate 31,063, forward strand.
TGTTTAGAACTGAGAATTTTAACTGATGAAGTTGGTACATTACTTGGTATATTATGAATTTTTGATATGCCCATGTAAGTTAGCAAGTTTCTTTTTTTGGCATTCTTTTATTTTTTCCATGTAATGTAGAATATGATTTTGTTACTGCTTGAGAAACTCTCATGTAGTCTTCATCAGTAACTTTATTTTTTAGAAAACATTTTACATTATTAGTGGAGTACATTGTTTGATACTTCAGAAACCTTTCACCATTTATTCTTTCTCTTAACAGAGCTTCATTTACTCTCTGAGTAATTTGCTCAGCTCTCTGAGAGTAAATTTGATGTTTTAGTTGCAAATCTTTAGGAATTATCCCTTCAGATTTACATTTACGTAAAAAGTTAAGTTTTAAATTACGCTTTATGCATAAAAGTGAAGCTTTTATTATTAGAAAAGAATATATGGCTGAGTGCTGTCAGAGAACTTAAGTCTCCATATTCATAGCCTATTTTGGGAGTGTGGACTTACATTGAGATTTTAAGCAAAGTTTAGCAATAATTTATGCAAAATTTATTCAAAGTTTTCTTTCATCAAGACCATTTTTTGGTGATTGCAAAGCATGATTCTTTTATTTCAAGTAAGAAAATTAAATGACTTTCTACTTTAGCCACCATTAGACATAATTTTTTATAATGTCTAAAATTTAATATAGTATCAGGTCCATACTGAATACTTAGTATTTTTCTGAAGGTTTGGGATAACAGTATTTCAGTTATATTTACATAATGGACTATTTCATCATCTAATATGAGTATTGAATGTCTTTAGAAAAATTTAACTTTATTTAAATATTCCATATACATTCAACTGTTAGTAATAGCACACCAAACAGGTTAATATATGCACAAAATTTCAAAAGGTATTATTCTGTCTTCTTCTTTGGGTGTTGCTGGCCTGACCAGTGACAATACTAGCATGTGATTTGAACCTGCACCCTTAGATTCTTGAGTATTGAATTTAATGTAATGCTCTATTCAACAGCCATACTGCCAAAGGCAACAGTCTGTAGAAATTTCATATACTTATCTATGAGGTTCCTCCTGATTTCTCCATTTTTTCCTAAGAGCAAAGTTGGGTAGTGGTTTCCATACATTATGTAAAGTCACACTAGATTAGTGTATGGGATTTTTTTTGCCAGTATTATATGTTCAATTGGGAGAATACAGAAATATTGGATAAAGAAGAAAAAGTACAAAGAAGAAAATTTAAAGAAGCTGCTCATATGACAATGACAAAAAAATCCCATAAGTCAATTTTAGTGTGACTTGACATAATGCATGGAAACCACTACTCAACTTTGCTCTTAGAAAAAAGTGGAGAAATCAGGAGGAACCTCATAGATAAGTATATGAAATTTCTACAGACTGTTGCCTTTGGCAGGGTGGGTCCATTGGTTAGAGCATTACCTTAAAATTCAATACTCAAGAATCTCAGGGTAAGGTTCAAATCCCATTCTAGTACTGTCATTGCTGGCTCAGATCAGTGACACCTGAAGAAGAGGAGAGAATAATACCTCTTAAAACATTGTGCATATACTAATCTGTTTGATGTGCTATTACTAACAGTTGAATGTATTTGGAATATTTAAATAAAGTTAAATTTTTCTAAAGACATTTAATAGGCATATTAAATCATGGAAATAGTCCAATATAAAAATACAAATAAGTAATCTTGATTTAATAAACTTGTTTTGTTGATCTTCTCTTTTTGTCACAATTTAATCTACAAGCATTATATTCCCTTACGATTTTACTATAATTATCACCTTTCTTAGGTAAATGTATTAATAGTTATTTATTAAGCTAGATATTATTTGCCCAGATATAAACTTTAAACTTAGTTAAAGATTAATTTTTCTCTTTTTATGATCAACTATGCACAATTTTGAATACATTTGCATATGTTCGAAATTTTTTATTGCTACGTCAAAGAAATAAATATAAACATCCGAAAAGGGCAAATAATTTCCAAGATGAATTTCTGTTAAATTATTGTCATTTTCTTTTATCCATTTAGGATTTCTTCTTAAAATGAATACACTCTTTTTTACTATTAAAAATATTTAATACTTTTCAATTCAAATTTTATTTTTAATTTAATAAGTAAAAAAAAAAATGATGATGAGCAAAAGTTTTTAATAAAATTTCAAACTGGTTTATTCGAATGAAAATGTATTGATAATCACTAATTTCTTTTTCAATCAATGATATGTAAAAAGAAAAAAAAACGAGTGAAATCCTGAAATCTAGACAGATACTCTTTTATAATCTACTGTTAGCCTTTGCCCTGGATTGAGTTATTTAAAGTCTGTTTTGCATTTTTATCTATTATGGAGAAGAAGAATATCGCGAAAAACTTTTTTTTCTTAAACTCTCACAATTGAGTAAGATCAGTAAATGGCAAAGTTGCACAAAGGCTAGCTGATAATTTTTATTTTAATTTAATCAAAGTAATTTATTTTCTAAACTATTTTTATGTAAAGCAAGGTATTTGAAATATAGTTAAAAATTTAATAAATAATGTTAATATATGAATTTTTTCCTACAGTACAGACTTGTTCATACCTGCACTCCAATATGTAATATATACGGGGTTTGAAATCAGACTTTCACATGGCCCTCAACTATCTATGCTATCCCATATTTTTGACACACTTGATCACACACACGTCGAAAAAATAAACACCAATATACGTATTTCTCGGTAAACCAGCACTCGTCAGTTGATCCAGATTATCATCTCCACAAACACACATATATATATATATACAATCAATGCTGTTTATATTAAGATAGCCAATCTTCATACTTTAATGGACAGGCTTCAATCCACTCTATCCCACAATTCTTCAGCCATTCATTTCATTGAAAATCTGATGATGGAACGCTCAAAGTCCACATTGGTCCCAACCTTCTCATAAATAATGTTAAAGAAATTAATTACTTAATCATTGTCAGAACATTTTTAAATATACATAGCATTAATATAACAACAAACAATGACTTGAAAGTAAGCTCAGTAATTAATAAATATACATAATTATATATTTAATTTTTTTATTGTGCTACCTGGTCTGCACGTATTTCAAATCCAGCAGATAAAAAATAGAAAACAAATTTTATATGTCTTAAGATTTTAAATATTAAATAGTAACTCAGAACAATGCAAATCTTGGGAGCAAAACTAATTAAAGTGACATTTAATGTCTTTTTTTGTTTTGCATTGAAATAATAATATTTTTGAGTTTTAAAAGAAAATTAATAACATTATTAATATTAACACAGAGGTAAAACTCTCCATACTGTAGCGATGGTGTGCATGTGATTATTAATAATTTAATTTAATAACGTATAATATCAATATCATTGATTTATAATAAATTCAGATATTGTCAATACTCAAAAATAATAAAATGTAGATAGAAAACAGTTGTAAACAACTTCGGCAAGAATTATCTTACAAGTTACCAGAATAGTTTTAAAAACAATGACCTACTATTTAAACACTTTTAATAACAACAAATAAATAACATAAACATATTATTCGATAATAAATATTATTTCACAAGGCTGTACTCAACCTATGGGAAGGCCATCATTTTTATAATAGTTTTTTTAATTGGTTGCTTTAAAAAAATCCAATCATGCATGGTATTACTGTGGAACTGTGAGTTACACAGTATCACACTAACGAAAACTAAATGTTAATATGATACTATAGCATAGACCCCCCCCCCTATTAAATATCTGATTTCAAACATGAATTTCTATACTGTAATCACATTCACGATTTAAATATTATACCTATTCAGTTCTGTTCAAATTATGAAATACAATTAATGTTGCAAGGATTTTTTCTGTTTTCACAAATACATATATTGGTGATTATTTATCTTTTCAACATATATGTGTTCAAGTGTATCACTGTTATGAGATAGTGTGGATAGTGGTGGGTCATGTGAAAGTCTGTGCTCATATACCCTATATATTACATATATAGACACAGGTATATAATAAGCCTGTATGTTTCAGTTATAACATATGTTATTGTGGAATGAATTATAGATAAAATATATATTTCTTAAAGTGTAATGAATAATATAATATAGATAGAGATGAATGTTTATTTTATGTAAATAAAACATCAGTAGTGTTGCTTTAATATATGTGTATTATTGTTTTTTTTTTTTGATATTGAAGTTAAATATGTTTTTTTTTTTTGTTATTATTATTGTTGTTAAAGTTGACTTTAAAATTAAGACTGCTGTTGGATTTAAAAGTAGAGGAAAATTTTTGGGTTGCCATAGAGATGTGACATCAATAAAAAATTAAAAACAATAACAACAACAATATATATATTTTCATATGTCATAGCACCGGCTGGGATGTGAACCCACAACCTTCTGCAACCAACTCCTTGCTTGCAAGGTGGCTGCGATGACCTCCTGGCTAACAACGCTTGACAACAACAACAATATTTTTTTGAGATATATATATAAATGTAGTTGTCAATGGAATTGCATTTTGCTTCTGCTTCTCCTTGTGTTTTCTGTTTATGCTTGTACTATTTTAAATTGGTTTATTTCTGCTGTTAATTTACCAATATGATTTGATCATCTAAAAGAGAATCAATTAGTTTATTAATGCAATTCATTTATTTAAAAAGTTGATATATAATATAAAGAAAACTATAGTGTAGAAAATTGTATATATTTATCTAAAGACTGCAGAAAACTGATAGTTCAAGCTATTAGACGATGTCGAAATAAAGGTGTAATTTTGTAATAAAGTAAGTCCTGGAAATGAACAAGAAAAGTTAGTATAGATCTTAAAAATATTGATATTTAATAATTTGCTGCTATACTGAAATATCACCAATTAATATCATTCTTGTTATCAATAAATTAATCTTAAAGTTGAAATATATTGATTAAAATTTGTTAACTATTCTAATCAAACCTGCATTCATTCGACATTATCAAAAATAATAAAAAAAATTTTTTTTTCTTTTCAATATTACATATGGATATAAGCTTTAAAAAAAATTTCGAATTATTAACATTTAACACCAAATTTGGATAAAACCTTAATAGACTGCCTATATCTACAAAATCAAGAAAATATTTTTAAATCAATCAAAACATCATGGGATTTGAGTTGATGGGACAATCTTAAAGACAATTCAGGTTGTATGGAAATATGATATTCATTTGTTTTGTAAAAGTATGTGTCTTCCTTTATTTAATAAAATTAATAATTTTATATGAGTTTATGTTTAAACACACACAAATAAAAGTGATTGTAATAATAATTTTAGTTGAGTATTTATAGATATGTGCATGTTTTGGGATGAGTGAAAGGTAAAATGTCTATGGATCCTTATTTCTATATTTAAATTAATTTAATTTAGTTTGTAATATTTACTAAGGCTGTAAACCTTAAGAATATGCTCATGAAAATGTGAAGATAGGGACCTCTACAGGTCTTAACCACAAGCTTACGCTTTGGAAGAAAAGCATAAGCTTGTGGTTAAGACCTGTAGAGGTCCCTAGCATAAGCTTGTGCTTAAGATCTGTAGAAGTCCCTCTCTTCGCATTTTCATGTGCATATTCTTAAGGTTTACAGCCTTAGTAAATATTACTTACGTAATCAATGTGCTTTTAAATACATTTACAATTAATTCAGTTTTGTATATTTATATTTATATAGATTTATTATCATCAATTTTCCCATTTTTGAAACATAGTATGTTGGTCTGCGTATAACTGCATTTTTCTTCACGATTCATTCATAAAACACATAAAATAGAGTATTAAAATATTGGAAAAGTTAAGTAAATTCAAGATAATATGGGTTATTGCATACTTATCTTTTGTTGATAAAATATAGTCTAATGAATTATATATTGTAACGATATATAAATATGTCGTTACATTAATTTAAAATAAAAACTTAAAAGTTCGCAAATAAAAGTAAAAAACTAAACGCTAAAATTAAAATATTGTTAAACGTGTATACATTCGCACAGATGCTAAACTTTAAAAATATTTTTTTCATAAACAAAAAAAAAAAAAGTATTTGAACGTATTTTTTTTAATAAAAAAATACAAGCTTGAAATATAAAAATATTTTAATAAAAAAATAATGTAAGTTAAAATAAAAACAGGTATTAATTAATTCCTGTAATCTGTAAATGGAAATGATTGTTTATTAATTATCTAAAAGCTGTTTAATTAAAAAGTCAGATGGAAAGTTAGATAAGAGAAGAAAGAAATTTTAGCTTGACCAATGGAAGCACTAGGCCTTGGCTCGGACCATGGCGAAAAAACAGATTAGTGACGTTTTGTTCAGTGAATCCTTGTGGATGATATAAAAGGAAAAAAAAATATAGAGTTGAGGTAGTTTTTTCCAACTTGATTTGATGACAACGGTAAGACGCACTTGCCGTTCTCTCTCATTTTTTTTTTGTTTGTTTAAAAAAAAAAAAAATGAAAAGACTGTGATACCAGAAAGGAACCAGCTAATGCTACCTCCAGAACATTTTCTTCCAATGGAGACGCCGTGGGAATTGCCAACGGGAATTGAAAGCAGAGGCCTGGACTCTTCTACCATGAGCTATATGAAATGAACAATTGTTAAAATCAATTAAGAACTTTCGTCAAGTTTTACAAATTGATAAACAAGAAGAATGAAATGTTAAAACGGAATCTTATCTGACTTTTGTAAGTTTTTAAATCAATTTAATAATGTTAATTTTATATGTTTTCCGATTGATAAACATCATTTCCATTTTTTTTTTTTTTTCTGATTGTAGAAATTATTAAATGCATTACATTTAAGTTGTCTATAGACGCTTGCATGGATTCGTTTGCGGTTAATTAGATTTTGGTTTTCATATTTGATCAAAATATATAGACATTCGATAAATAATGATACCTTACGGTGAGTATCTAAAATGTATTTATTCGGATGTCTTTTAAGTTATTGGTGACAACGCAAGTATCTTATGGTGAATACTATTGGGTTACTTATAAGTTTCCCTCTGCGATTGTCGGTATCAATAATTTTGTATTTTGATCGTTTATGTTTATTTTGAAATGTTTTTGACCGTGGAATCTATGTAATCGATCTATACCCAACATTTTTAAACAAATCTGTGCGAACGTATTTAAATGTTAAAATTAAGTCGGGCGTGAATGGCTATATAGTTTGTAAAGTTATATTAAGGGAGGGTAATCTTAGGTTATTCATTTCGTAGTTGAATTGGTTCAATGGATTGGATATATTTGTGTAATTAGTAGATGTAGTATGAGGTCCGCTACGGGCAGGATTATAGATATACGCCACACACCCTCTGTTTGCCTATGGATGGGTTTGTAAGTCGGCAGAAGACCGCAGTCCATTCCTATGGAGTTTTTTGTTTATTGATCTACTTGCCAACAGATGTCACATTCCTGTTGGTGGAGAATCAATCTCTTCTCTATTTCTACTTATTGTTCAGATGTACATTCCTGACAATATAGTATTTTGTGTTGTCGTATCATGCTACATTGAATACATGAATGTATCAGATGGATTGGCGCCAGTTGATTGCGAAATTTGTTGCCTAAGGTTAAATCAGGGAAGAATACTTTCTTTTCAAATGCAGACCTATGTAGTCCATTCATACTCGACCCTCTAAATAAAATATTAAACATTATAGCAAGCTATTTTAAATGTAAAATTAAAAATTAAGATAAAAATCTAAATGTTAAACTTATTCCTCGAATTTAGAATGATTTTATATGTGCGTAAATAAATATTTTTCTGTGTTAATTTCTGGCAGTGGCTTTTATTATTTTATTCTTTATATTTAAGATATAAGATTTATAGATTTTTATCTCTGCGTCTCCGCTGAGCTAGTGACAATGGGCTAACGATCTAAATATGTAAATAAAGTGGAATCCTAACAGCGCGTATCTGCCTACTTTATAAATTTTTCTAGGCTCAAATGCCTAGATGGCGCCCTTGGTAGTGCGGTGCGATGCGATCTCCCACTTCGTTTGGATCGTTATAATATATATATATATTTGTAAATAAACTTGTTAAATTTAAAATATTGAAAGCAGTTATTAAATTATCTATCTAAATATATATATATAATCGCGAACATATTTCGTTGTAAATTATTTTCTTTTAAGCAATTGAAATTCATTGGTGAGTAAAACAAGTGAATAGGTAACATTAGGTATTACTCCATATTATAATCATTATATCAATTTTATATAGCCTTATTATATTATCATATACTATGCATTTATATTAGATAAATACATTTATATAAATATATTTAAAGGAAAATTCAGGATTTATTATGATTACTTTGATTATTATATAATAAGCGCATTAAAAATGGAAATTGAAATTTTAGAATGACTATAAAATATTAAATACATTTTTTATAAGAGGCAGAATGCTTATTATTGTTAAATATTATATGTGTCTAATGTATTTAGTAGTGATCGTGCATTATTGTTTGTTAAATGTTGTATTAATAATCTATTATTTGTTTAATGGAAGATTAAAGGTCTACAATTATCTAAGTCATAATATATGGTGAATGATAATCGAATAGTTTAAATTATAGCAATTTGGTTGTGTTAATCTTTGATATTATTAAAACATTTATAATGGTCGATTAATAAAACCTATTATATTTTTTGGGAGTTTTGCATTAGTTGTTGAATGGATATATAAATTTCTTAATAACAAGATTACTTTTATTGAGATTATTTATTTATTTTGCAGATAAATAGTTTAAAGAAAGGTTGAGCTAGATTAGTATTTAATTTTGTTATCAGGATAATAAAATTATTGTGGGTGGATTAAATATCTTGATTTAGGTTAGGAGGTGTCTCTACTCTTAATTCAAATTAAATGTCATAGGTAAAGAATACTAAAGGGGTTATATGCTTATGATTTAAAAAGGGTAGTATTTAAACATTAGAAAGGAGAAGGCGGTGATATTTTAGTCCTTCTTTCCCAGCTCTAGGAAAGCGTATTTATTTATTTATTATTGATGATTGACATAGCAAGAACTTAAATGTTGTATGCATCATTAGATTAACCGATTTATAATCTTGTGTAGAAGTTCACCCCAGCGGTCAGTTACAATATATATATATATATAAAATTAAGAGCATGCTAATAGCTCTAAACAAGCTTTTTTTTTTATTTATGATAAATGCTACTACAGGAGAAGGCATTCAAATCATTTTTATCTTGGATTGTCCCCATCCCCAGACCGGTTTCGACCTATGGGTCTCTTCAGTGAGGAGTTGGGACATTATATCTAAAAAACCAACTCAAGCAAAGCATTTATCTAAAAGATAATTGTTAGAAGAAGATCTGAAACTTTTAGACATCTACATGTCTTTAAAGTCAGCTCTCCAACTGAAAAAATCATATGGGCCTGAACTTAATTCAGATACTCCATATATTAGTAGGCTTAGCTCTTTAATTTAGCTAAAGCCACAACAATCCAAAATAAAAATGATTTGAATGCCTTCTCCTGTAGTAGCATTTATCATAAATAAAAAAAAAAGCTTGTTTAGAGCTATTAGCATGCTCTTAATTTTACATATTTGTAAGTGCAAGCTATATATAAGTCATGTGACATCTGACTTGTTATTATTACTATTATTATTTTGCTGTTGTGGCTTTAGCTAAATTAAAGAGCTAAGCCTACTAATATATGGAGTATCTGAATTAAGTTCAGGCCCATATGATTTTTTCGGTTGGAGAGCTGACTTTAAAGACATGTAGATGTCTAAAAGTTTCAGATCTTCTTCTAACAATTATCTTTTAGATAAATGCTTTGCTTGAGTTGGTTTTTTAGATATAATGTCCCAACTCCTCACTGAAGAGACCCATAGGTCGAAACCAGTCTGGGGATGGGAACAATCCAAGATAAAAATGATTTGAATGCCTTCTCCTGTAGTAGCATTTATCATAAATAAAAAAAAAAGCTTGTTTAGAGCTATTAGCATGCTCTTAATTTTACATATTTGTAAGTGCAAGCTATATATAAGTCATGTGACATCTGACTTGTTATTATATATATATATATATTATAAAGGCAATAGGACAGAATTTCCCTCTTTCATTTAAAATTATGTAAATAAACTAAGCATATATAACAACAAATGCTAAGAGTCACACAGGATCTTCTGGCTTTTAGAATGCTTATTTACGTTATATAATATCTCATTGGAAGCTTCAGTTATTTACAGTTCTGTTATATTGATACAGATAAATACTGAGCACTTAGAACAATAAATCTTATGAAGTTACTATAATATTTCATCTGATATGATACTCAATCTAATAGTTGTTGTTGTATTAATATACTGTCTGTATAAGATCATGACAAATAGATATAGAATTAATTTGATACTAAGGAGCATTGCATTAATGTGGCCATGGGTAAAAGTTATATTGTTCTAAGTGTTAGATATAAACATAAGTATTTAATATCTTGGTAAAAAAAACTTAGTACAACTTTCGAATAGCTTTGATTACTTTTCATATATTATAAATATTGTTTTGTAACATTATTAAAATGGTATAGAGATTTTTTTACAATATTCATTCTGAAAAGTCTTTAAAATGAGAACCTATTCAAACTATCTAGGACTTAAATATTTTATCCATATAGGAACTACTACATAATGTTACCCAAAGGAGCTTATTATTAAGTCATTTAACAATGTAAACCTTCATTTAATTATATATATCTTATTAATTAAAACAACTTTTTTTTAAAACTGGTACTCCAATTTCTAAAAAAAGCCAGTTCTTAGATGAAATATTGTCAGTATAATATATATATAATATTTTCCTATGTATGTCTCTTAAAAGGTGTGAACCTGTAAAATATTGTAATCACATTATAATGTAAAAAACTAGAATAATCTAAATATATATATATATATATATATATATATATATATATATAACAATATATATATATATATATATATTGTTTTTGAAACAATAGATTTTTTCATCAATTAAAATTTATTTATATTTACAAAATATGCTCATATATCCAGAATCATTTTGAAACTTTTAAGAAGTAAAACCTTTAAAAAAAAAATTGATATAAAATTAGGTAACCAAATAAATATGTAAATTTATAATCAACTTTGATGAAAATAAAACAATGCCTATAATATTATTGTGTGTGTTAGCAATTAAAAGCCCTCTAATAACTTAGTATAAAAATATATAAGATGATACATATACATGCAATTTGGTGCAACTGTAAAATATCTGACTTGGTATTGGGAGGGCCCAGGATCAGTTCTAACACTTTCAGTTTTGGCGTTTATATTTTTTTTTGTCAGGTATAGTTTTGTACAAATGTAGAGCACCCAACTAGATATTGGAAGGTTGCAGGTTCATTTCTGGTGCTCTTCATTCTGGCATTTCTTAGGAACTTTCCAAATACAAACAATTTGTTAGTAATAACACACATATAGACAACACATAACCTAAAACAAAAATTATGTATACTTTTTGATTTAGTTATATTAAGTTGATAATCATTAAAAAACACCTTTGATTGCAAAAACAACATATTATAATTAAACCACTAAACATCACATGATCACCATTTCTTATGCTTGCTCATAACTGTTACTAAAACAGGCAACAGCCACAAGCTAGAAACTAGTCTGGGGATATTGGATGAATAGGCACTAGATAGGGATTTTATGCACAAGTCTTTTGGCATCAATTGATTACTCTAGCTTGCACTGAGTGGCACTACTGTATGGAGAGTTTTGCTGTTTAATAACAGTTATGAGCAAGCATAAGAGATGGTGATCATGTGATGTTTAGTGGTTTAATACCAATCTTGCCCAATAGGATAGTGGTGGCTATGGTTATTAAAGAACCAAAGCTACCAAAATGTCCGGATACTGAACTGAGTTCAGACCTATATGACTATGTAAGCCAATGAGCTTGGATTGAAAATATTGTGTTTTAAATTTTATTCTCATAGTTTTGTAGTTAAGTAGAGATAAAAGGTGACTAGATGGTTGCATTATATTCTAATATCTAGATGCAGTGCTCTCAGATCCAAAGCTCCTCACTGCAGTCTGGAGATTTTGGATGATCAGGCACTAGATAGGGATTTTATGTACAAGCCTTCTGGCATCCATTGATTACTCTAGATTGCACTGAGTGGCACTATTGTATGGAGAGTTTTGCCTGTTTTAATATTATAATTAAATTAAAATTTTTATATGATTTTCAATTTAGTTATATGAAATTTTTAATGATTATGATTATATAATCAGAAGTCTTTCTTTTAAATGTTCATGAATTTATTGATTAATATTTTTTTTTTCTTTAATACATACAAATTTCAAATTATACAATCCTAATAATATATAATAATTGGAACAATAAACTTGCAAAAGCAAGCTATATTAATGAGACCCCCACTAATATTAAAATAATGTAATTCATAGATTTCTTATTCATCCTAATGGATATTATTGTCTAATCTACTAGCCATATACTATCATGAACAGAAGATGGAAATTGTTTACATTGTAATTGCTTTAATAATAGGGGTTGGATTAATATAGCTAGCTCTTGGAAATTTAGCACTCCTTATATGTATATCTATGTATAAAGAAAGAAATTATTACTGCAGAATATATGTATTATTTCTTTCAAAAGAGAAAAACAATGTGTTATATTAAAACCACAAAAAAGTGGTGTGTAATCATATGACCAAATATAGATAAAAACTAGTCTGACATTTATTGACTATTATCTAATACCTGTCTATCAGGGTAGGTTATCGACCAACAATTTGGGGGAAAAAATCGAAGTTTACTTCAAAACTCTTGAATTACCTAAATTTAGGAAAAAATTACAAATTATATTTTATCCTGACTTGATATTTACCATCATAAACATGTCAAGTAAGCGCAGTAATAACTATATCGTTTGTACCACGATTCTATCCTATATGTATATATGTTTCTATGGAAACCAGCAGCAAAATTTAACAAATTTCTATTTCCAAACAAACTACTAGAATTTTAATCGAAAGAATAAAGGTTTACAATTGAGTGATTAACAATGGATCCGTCCAATTTTCTGGCTAATCAAATCACCAATGAATAAAACATTATAAGCATCGCTGTTTTCTCTTCAGAGTCTCTTCAAATGCAAACAGCAGGATTGTTTTTAACAAATAAAGTTAGAATAGCAGAGGGAGAAAATGTTACCTCCAAGGTAATAAATGTATATGTGATGAAAACCTCATGCTAAATTTATTGAACTTTTAAATCTAAAATTACGATCACCTAATTATGCTTAAACTAATAATTTACATTTTCATGTTAAATAGATATTGATTAAAAAATAATCTATATGTTTAAAATTAGTTTTGAATATAAAAACTGTTGATTACTTATATGTACTGATTATACAGTTCATGCTGGATATCAATCACGTGATCTCGGAAGGTCATTAAAACTGGAATAATATTGTTACTAGTGCTATGTTTTTTTTATTGCTTACTTTGTAATAGTCTTCTAATAATTTTAACACATTTTTATTAACAGTTTGGCACAATAAGTAGAATGGTGGACTTAAAGGTCGGAGACTGAAATTCAATCTGTTATTTTCAGTATTTGATAGTCACATGACTTTCCCCATGATTAATCCATTTAATTATTTTCTTATATGCATAAATAATTTCAAGTATAACATATTTTAGATTTTATAAATACATAAAGTATCAAAAACAATAAAAAAATTAATTTTGCAGTTTTACAATATAAAATGTTTATTTTTCTTGCACTGCAAATATTATTTCTTAGTCAAATATTATTCATTTATAAGTATACAACATGTCAGGCTAAGAGCAGAGTAGGCAGCAAACCCACCTTCTTAATCAAGCAAATGTGAGTTCTAATTTAGATAAAATGACATTTTTGTTTAAATATTAAGGATTTTTAAATCATTACTTTTAGGCAGAATATACGAATTCAAAATTACAAATATTATAGCAATAAAATATACTTCAGATTAAATTGTTTTTCTATATAATCTATTTATTTTAAAAGTGTATTATTTTCATATTAATTTCATTCAAATCTGAATCATGTTCAGAATCTACTGATACTTGAAACCGATTTGTAAGTTCTAATTTAAATTCATTAGAATGTTTCTTAAGATTAGGAATGTCAATTGTAAATATTGTTATTCTTAATAATTTTTGTCTCTCTAGTTTTGCATTAACACGTATCTTACATCTTACTAATCGATGATCACTTCCTGTGTTAAATTTATTAAGAACATTACAATCTCGAAATATATATTTTCTGTTAGTCAAAATATAATCCAATTCTGTTGTACCTTCATTTGGATGCCTCCATGTCCATTACCTTTTAACATTTTTCTCAAAACAAAGAATTCATAATATAAAGTTTTTCTTTTTCTGCAAACTCCACAAGTCTATGTCCTCTCTCATTTCTATTACCATAACCAAAATTACCTACAGCATTTTCATCTTTCATTTGTTTACCAATTCTAGCATTAAAGTCTCCCATAATTTTAAAATGTTGATACTCTGATCAAAAGCCTTTTGTACATCTATATAAAAATCTTCTACTAATTCATCACTATGAAAACTTGTTCAGGCATAAACCTGAATTATCTGCATTTGGTATCTTCTATTCTTGCCACTCTGTTCAATACACCATCGATCTCCACAATGTTGTTCTTCCACTTTTTTTTATAATGGATCCTACTCCACTTGTATTTCCAATATTTATGCCTTTATAGTAAAGCACATGTCTATTTTTTAAATCAATTGTCTCTTCACCTTTTCTTCTAACTTCACAAAGTCCAATGTCCCATTTAATATAAGACAGTTCTTTTTCTAACTCTTGCAAACTTACTTTGCTTGAAAGTGATCTGCAGTTGTAAGTACCTAAATAAAAATTTGTCATCAAATGGCAGCCTGTTATATATGATTTTTATTATTTATTATATTTTATAAATATGAGATTTAAAATACCTAAATCTTTTGACATTCTATGAATAATATTAAAAGAAGATATGAGTCTTACAAATCATTATACTCATATATATTAGATTCATTCATGTATATATTTGGTTATTATTAAAATTAGCATTATAATGATGTTTTGATTGGATACATCAGATGTCAATTAGGCAGTAATGATCTTTTATTATTCTTGAATGAAGACACTGTCCAGTTGATGTTGAATCGATATTTCTTAAAATATTGGTTTAATGCTAATTCTAATAACAAGCAAATATATAAATGGACATGTATGAAATATATTTTTCCACCTTCACCAATGAAAATTTTCATTTTAAAATATATACACATGTGAGTGTAACAAATAAGCTTTCAGCTTTTATCAGTTCATTATGTTTTTGAAATGTGAATATCTCAGATCATATTGGCTCATTCTCTATACATGTATTACAAGAAAAAGTCCACAGAAAAAAATGGTCTCTGTTTTTCATTTAAATAACAAGATTAATTCTTAACTCAACTTTAAAGTCTTTAACTCATCTGCCAATACTTTTCTTAAAATACATGCCTAGTGAGAGAGGATGATTTGTTAGTCTTTAGATAGGGATGGGCTATTGTAGTCATGATATAATAGATTCTTAAAACATGAACTTTTAAAGGCTGGTAGTTTTTTTTTTTTTTGGTTACATACATTTTTAGTGCTCTGATCATAAATATATCTGTTTGTATAAACACATACATATATTTATAATATCAAATAAATGCGCACATAAAAATATATAATATCAAATGCTGAAAGGCAAACAAGTCACTAAAAAATACCAAATATTCTTAGGAAACATTAAGTTAAATAATTCTCTCATTGATAAATCTTACTTGACAAGTAAGTCATTGTTGATTAATTATTAATTTGCTTTTTCTCAGTGACTTAATTTTGAATTGGTGTATTATATATATATATATATATTGTAATGGTAAATAAAGATAAGAGGTATTATGGGAGGGGTAGAATAACATCATCATCCCCCAATATTACAAATATAATGAACCGGAGAGCATCAGCACAAAAAAATACATTATAAACTACAAGTTATTCACCATTCCACACAAACAATTATACGAATAATAAGCAATTAATCAATTGTCAACAGTTATGCAATGTGACTGGATTTAAAAGAGGTACACTATAAACTGGCTAATTATCTAGCCATTACCATATTTAAGCATAATGTAAACAATCATCTAGATGTACATTCTTAAGTTCTAAAGCAACTATAATAAAAAAAAATCTTGATATGTTGATACATGTTGTTCATTATCAATGCTCTGGTCATATAATACCATTAGTGTCCAGACCAAGTAAAAACTATTTTTTCTAAAATAATATAAAATGTAGTGAATGGTTTATAAAAATGATATCTTTGCACCATCCAGAAAACTATCTGATGAACTAAACATAAACATAAATTCTTGCATTCACATAACTAACCATTCTTACTCTTTAGAAGAAGATCAAGGTCATAAGACCTTAGGAATTGTGATTATGAACAATAGAAAGATAAATATAACTGTTTATTGTAATTAGTTTTACTAGGATAAATTTAAAAATTCCTAAAACCCTAAGCTATTATGAAATCAAGTCACACCCCTTGCTCATTCATAAAACAGTTAGCTGGAGGAATAAAGATGTTAAAACTATTATTTTTAAAACAATTACTTAGTATACCACTATCAACAAAACATACAAAATAAAACATAAAACAAAGAAAAGATATCAGCATGTCAACAAATTTTTAATGACCCTGATAGAGTATCACCCCACAGGATTTTGCTCAGTCAACTATTCATCTCAGGCAAATAGTGGATTATGATATTGTTTGAAAATTGGCATAATCTTATTGGAAAGAGAGAAATAAGATGAAACACTTGAAACTGGATAATGTAAAAAAATAAATATTTATTTTTCCCTAATAAACCCACCACCATTTGTACTCATGAATAAAACATATTTTATTAAAATAAGCATTATGATAAAAGAAACAATTAATAAGTAAATTGATTTAATTTCAATATGAACACCCCCCCCCAATTATCTTCATCCACCCCCGCCCTCCCACACACAGGTTAAATATTTTGATATGCATATAAATGCATAAGCAACAAAGAAAACTATTTTAAAAAAAAAAAAATTTCCTTTTTTTAAAAAAAAAAATGAAGTGGATATGTCTATCTGTGTTAAAAGCATATAAACAACACACACACACATATATATATATAATAACGAAACTTAAATATATTCCAAAGAACGGTAAACAATTTATAATATAATATAAATAAAAACTCATAAAGAAATATTTTAGATTATATTCATAATCATTTTCAACTCAACTTTCAAAATGGAATCATCTATTACCAACCGGAAACACATGTCGATTTAAATATCCCACAATTCATTAATCCTAACATTTGCTGACTGTCTGTTTATTATCGTATTTTTATACCTACTAATAAAAACTGCCTCTTTAATTTTTCTTTTTTCATTATCTCTCTCTTGGCCTAAAATTTTTATTTTGTTTATATCAAAATCAAATTTAAAATTACAATTCCTATCATGATCATAAAAAACAGATTCAGTATATAACTTGACTTCATTATTATTATCATTACATATCTGTACATTTTTCAAAACTCTTTTATACAACAATTTATGCTCTTTAATTCTTTTCTCCATATTACATCTAGATTCCCCCACATATGATAAGTTACACCCACAAAAAATTCTATAAATTACATTACTCACATTATTTTTTTCTAACTTATCTTTTGAATTATTAACCATTCTATTTAAATTACCCGATCCATAAAATGAAACATTATATATACTATTATAAACTTTTTTCATAAATTTTACTTGATTATTATTATAAAAAGGCAAAGAAATCCACTTCTTACTCTCAATTTTTTCATCACCAGTATTCCTATTAATTTTCTTACTAAATTGACAAACCACCTGATAAATTTCTTTTATATTATAACCCACACTTAATAATTCACTTACATAATTTTCAATATTTTTCTTTTTATCACATGCATATTTACACAAAATATTATTTCTATGTAAAAAAGACCTAAAACCAGCCATTTTATAATTATGTGGCATTTTAGATAAATATGGAATATACCCTCTCGTTTCAATAGGTTTAATAAACAATTTATAGTCAATCATATTATTGTTCCTTGAAATCATCAAATCTAAATATTTAATACTATTATTATATTCTTTCTCCATAGTCCATTTAAGTCCTTTTAATTTATTATATTCATCAAAAATTTTATCAATCATTTCTGAAGAAGCACATACAAAAACATCATCCACATATCTTGTATATATCTTAATATTTCCCATAAATATAAATTTGTTTAAAATCTTTTCTTCATAATAAGACAAAACAAAACTACATAATTGTGCCACCATTGGTAATCCCATTGACCATCCTTTACTCACTTATAAAATTTACCATTAAAGGATGCAACAATATTTTGTTCAATAAAATTTAAAGCCTTCATCACAAAACATATTAATTGATTATCAACTTTCTTCTCCAATAAAGCTTGATGAATTATCTTAATTGAATCTACCCTATTAATAGATCCATACATCTCAGATACATCCAATGACACCAAAACATCATCACAGTCCAAACTTAAATCTTTAATTTTTTCAACAAAATCAAATGATGACATTACAGAATATTTTCCAAATCCAAGTAAATCCTGTAAAATTTTAGCTATATATTTACTAGTCTTATACATAAAAGACCCTCCAAAATCCAAAATTATTCTAAGTGGATAACCTTCCTTATGTAATTTTACATTAGCAAATACACGTGGACAAATAGCACTTGAAGGATATAATGAATAGTACACATTATCATTTATTCCTTTATTCTTTGCCTTTAATAAAATGTTATTAATAAATTTCGTTCTTTCTGAATCCACATTATATTTATCAATCAATTCAAAATTTAATTTTTCCATTTGTAAAATAACTCCTTGAACAATTCATTATATTTATCAATCAATTCAAAATTTAATTTTTCCATTTGTAAAATAACTCCTTGAACATATTGTTCAAGGAGTTATTTTACAAATGGAAAAATTAAATTTTGAATTGATTGATAAATATAATGTGGATTCAGAAAGAATGAAATTTATTAATAACATTTTATTAAAGGCAAAGAATAAAGGAATAAATGATAATGTGTAGTATTCATTATATCCTTCAAGTGCTATTTGTCCACGTGTATTTGCTAATGTAAAATTACATAAAGAAGGTTATCCATTTAGAATAATTTTGGATTTTGGAGGATCTTTTATGTATAAGACTAGTAAATATATAGCTAAAATTTTACAGGATTTACTTGGATTTATAATGTCATCATTTGATTTTGTTGAAAAAATTAAAGATTTAAGTTTCGACTGTGATGATGTTTTAGTGTCATTGGATGTTTCTGAGATGTATGGATCTATTGATAGAGTTGATTCAATTAAGATAATTCATCAAGCTTTATTGGAGAAGAAAGTGGACAATCAATTAATATGTTTTCTGATGAAGGCTTTAAATTTTATTAAACAAAATATTGTTGCATCCTTTAATGGTAAATTTTATAAGATGAGTAAAGAATGGCCAATGGGATTACCAATGGTAGCACAGTTATGCAGTTTTGTTTTGTCATGTTATGAAGAAAATATTTTAAACAAATTTATATTTATGGGAAATATTAAGATATATACAAGACATGTGAATGATGTTTTTGTATGTGCTTCTTCAGAAATGATTGATAAAATTTTTGATGAATATAATAAATTAAAAGGTCTTAACTGGACTATGGAGAAAGAATATAATAATAGTATTAAATATTTAGATTTGATGATTTCAAGGAACAATAATATGATTGACTATAAATTGTTTATTAAACCTATTGAAACGAGAGGGTATATTCCATATTTATCTAAAGTGCCACATAATTACAAACTGGCTGGTTTTAGGTCTTTTTTACAAAGAAATAATATTTTGTGTAAATATGCATGTGACAAAAAAAATATTGAAAATTATGTAAGTGAATTATTAAGTGTGGGTTATAATATAAAAGAAATTTATCTAGTGGTTTGTCAATTTAGTAAGAAAATTAATAGGAATACTGGTGATGAAAAAATTGAGAGTAAGAAGTGGATTTCTTTGCCTTTTTATAATAATAATCAAGTAAAATTTATGAAAAAAGTTTATAATAGTATATATAATGTTTCATTTTATGGATCAGGTAATTTAAATAGAATGGTTAATAATTCAAAAGATAAGTTAGAAAAAAATAATGTAATATAATTTATAGAATTGTTTGTGGGTGTAACTTATCATATGTGGGGGAATCTAGATGTAATATTGAGAAAAGAATTAAAGAACATAAATTGTTGTATAAAAGAGTTTTGAAAAATGTACAGATATGTAATGATAATAATAATGAAGTCAAGTTATATACTGAATCTGTTTTTTATGATCATGATAGGAATTGTAATTTTAAATTTGATATAAACAAAATAAAAATTTTAGGCCAAGAGAGAGATAATGTAAAAAGAAAAATTAAAGAGGCAGTTTTTATTAGTAGGTATAAAAATACAATAATAAACAGACAGTCAGCAAATGTTAGGATTAATGAATTGTGGGATATTTAAATCGACATGTGTTTCCGGTTGGTAATAGATTATTTCATTTTGAAAGTTGAGTTGAAAATGATTATGAATATAATCGAAAATATTTCTTTATAAGTTTTTATTTATATTATATTATAAATTGTTTACCGTTGTTTGGAATATATTTAAGTTTTGTTATTGTGTTATTAATATTAGTGGACATTTATTTTGTTTTATTTATTATATATATCCACCTACAAGTTTCCCAAAAATTACTGTGGGAAAATCGTTCAAAGTATTCAACCCAAAATATTTTATAGAGAAACTAGATAAAATATATGTATTACAAGAAAAATATAAAATATAAATATATAAACAAATAAAATGCATGGCATCATGGCTTATTGATAATAATAAAATAAAAATTAAAAAAAAATTGTACCATCCGGCTTCTTTCTGGTTTCTTCATATTAACCATCTCCTGACTTCAAAATGAGTGTGCTATAAAACATGGCGACAAGACAGTGAGGACATCCCTCTTTTTAGCAGTATATAGACTTTTGAGGTGTACATAATCATTGGCTGGCATTGGTGGTCACATGGCAGCAGATAGAAGGAGCTAGGCTGGTACACTGACATGGGGAGTTTACTCCATTGACATCTTAAGGACCAATTCAGTATTTCCATATTTCTCAGCTTTCTATCAAAAATTTTTGTAATAATGGTGGCATCCACCCCAAGGATCTATCTCACCACTTTGAAGGAACTATAATTTGAAGCTTGTAACAGTTCTCTCTTTTTTTATATAAAGTTCTATATGATTTGTTGACTATAATATTTGTGCCAGTTCAGCCAACACTGTATCATCTGGATACTTCACAGCAGAACTCACACAGCAGACTAAAAATGAATAGAACCAAATATATCAGAGAAGAGACTCCCAGCCTTTGTTGACCACTTTTTGTAGCACTCTCAACACAATGCAAATTGAGTATCTCCCCATCACTATTGCATCATCCAACTCTAAATTTATTTTTAGCTAATTGATCCCAATAATAGGTACACCTTTTTTTTTATCTTTTATTTCTATCTCTAATTTTTCACTCAGACCCTTTTTATGAAGGAGTTCCATGTACCCCAATTTTCTAATTTTGAATACAATGCAAAAGCTTTTTCACTATCTGTTACAAAAGATTATAAATAAAAACAACAAATCTAAAATAAAATCACTCTAGATTTTCTTTGCCAATATTGGCATTCAATTACTTTACATTTTTGTTTTTTAAATAAATACAAAGTGGAGGATGATCATCTCCATCCATTAGTGAAAAGTAAAATTTGGACATACAATAACAACCTGCATTTGCTTTAACTTATTAACAAAAAAAAAAAAAGATAAACATAAAAAAAAATATAGATGTGCAGAACATTTTCAACTGACAATCCCTTTATATATATATATATATATATATATATATATATATATATATATATATATATATATATATATATATATATATATATATATCCACAGATGGCGTTCTACCAAAAACACCGATCAAGCGTATGTTTCGTTTACATAAACGTCAGAGTAGTTAGTATTCACTATCTCTAACTATAATTCCACTTTCAGATCATGATTTCAAGCTATTTGCTATTATCAGTGAAAGACAGGAATAAAGAAACTAGATCTAAATACAAACCCTGAGCGTTTATGAAACAATTTCTATTCAGCTTGCAAGTTTTTTAACTTGCATTTTTGTTTATCATATATATATATATATAAACAATTTAAAAATGCAAATTGGTAGAACTTGCAATAATTAAAAAATAAATAAAAAATAATCATATATGATAATTATAAATCATAACTTTTTTAAATTTTTTATTTACCCCTGCATGTAGGTAAAAGTATCTGCATGTCTCACCATGATATGCTTATATATAATTTCATACTTTATTTATTACTATAACTTAGATAACATATAAATCTATATACGTACAAGTGGTTGAAGCTTTCACTATAGCCACCTTGTGCATGGCCACTCCAAGAGTATCTGTCACATTATAAATACAGACATATGGCTACCAAAAAGAGTTTGCTAAGAAAGAAGACTCTGATTACTTTTTGAGACTTTGTAAAACAAATTCTTAAAATACATTACATATATCTTTGAAGTTACAGCTGTTATTATTGTGTGATTATTCATATCATAAACAAACATGGATGAACTGCTTACCAACATGCTTCAGTCAGTGTGGTAAGTTTATTGGTGTTTTATCTCCAAGTTTAAAGTCAAAAAAGTACAATTTTAATTTTCTGTTCTGACCGTTTTTAATTGAAACATCAGTGGAATGTGTGTGAATAATTTTCATTAGATATTTATAATCACAACATACTAAATTAAAATATGTTCTTATTCTCAAAAGGCTGTAAGGTCACCAGAAAAGAGGGAGATTGATGACTGAAGGGCAGATGACACTAAGAATTCCCTGACTGTGCATCCACACTATCAGTTGATGACCTTTTAGTTACTTACAACTTTAGATCACTTTTAAGTGAAGAAAAATTATATGAATGAGAAAAAGAGTTGTCTTATATTAAATGGAGAGTTGGTGGGCTTAGTGAAATGAGAGAAAAGCATCAAGAGACAATTGATTTAAAAAATGGACATGTACTTTACTATAATAGTTCAAATATTGGAAGGACAGGAATTAATATAAATAAAAAGAGAAAGTGCAACATTATGGACATTGGTGGTATATAAGGCAAAATATCAATATTTTTTTAACCAGATACCAAATGCATATAATTTAGATTGATGTCCAATCAGATCTCATTATTATAAAATAATTTTTGTTGCACCAAGCAATATTTTAAAATTTTAAAGGGAGATTTTATTGCCAAGAATCATTGAAAGATAAAAGTGTTGTGGATAAATTTGGCGATGGTATCAGAAATATGAGAAAATTTATATTTGTGGAGTTTTTGGAAAAAGAAAACTGCATATTATGAATTCTGCCTTTTAAAAAAAAAATGCTAAATGGAAGTAGATATGGAAATATCCAAATGAAGTTACAGCAGAATTGGATATTTTGATTAAGAAAAGTGATGTATTGAAAAATGTTGAAGATAATTGAAATTTAGCTGAGATCAATAAAAAGATAACTTACTCTAATAAGAACAGCAATAAAAAATAACTGGTATGAAAAATCAGCACTTACCAATTAACTTTTGAAATGAGACAAGAGACTGTATAAAAAAAAAAAAAGAATATAAAAATAATTAAAAATGATTCATTAAAAAAATTGATTATTTGAAGTTTTGTAAAATGTTTTAAAAAAGAGTTAATAATGATATAAAAAATATAACTGTGAATTGGCAAAGAGAGCTATAAAAAGGAACAAAAAAACTTTCAAAAATATAAAACATCTTAGTATTGGAAGAAAAATTGTTTTAGTAATAAAAAAAAAAAGATAGAACTATTATTAAAAAAGAATCACATAATGTGTGAAAGAATTCTGCAAAGAATTATATTGTAATAAAGAACAAAAAAAAAAAAAACAAAGTAATTACTACTTTTATAATATGTAAATTGTTAAACATTTTAAATAAAGAGATAAGAACTGAATTTAAATCTATAAAGAAAGCAAAAGTTCCAGAAAATGATATTGATATCTTAAATAGATGAAGAGATAAAACAAGTTGGCAAAACTATATCTCAAACATCTAAATGATAAAGATGTACAAGATAACTGGAAAAATGTAATAGCAATACTGATAATTAAGAAAAGTGATAAGAAGGATATTAAAAATTAGATATCCATCAGTCTACATAAAATCTTTATTAAGATAATTACAATTCAACTACAGAGAATTTTAAATTCAAATTATTCAAAAAATAAGCTGGATTTATCTATAATTACAGTAAAGTGGACTATATTCAAGTATTAAAAGAAGTTATACAAAGAACCAATGAATATGAGTTGGCATTATGTTTTAAATTTATAGATTATAAAAAGCCATGTAATTCTATAAGTATTTCCACAGAACATCACATGATCACCATCTCTTATACTAGCACATAATTGTTATTAAAGAAGACAAAACTCTCCATACAGTAGTGCCACCCTATGCCAAACAGAGTAATCAATGGATGACAAAGGCCACAAGACAGAAACTAGTCTGGGGATATTGAATGAATAGGTACTGGATAGGGATTGGTTAGCACAGGGTGGCACTACTGTATGGAGAGTTTTGCCTTGTTTATTTCCACAGAAATTAAAGTTTTCAAGTGACAAAAGATAGAACTGGGATATTGTCTTAGTCTGAAAAAATATTTATCAAAATGCACCAGAAATGATTTCATAATGGCATTAAAAAATATATAACAGAATGATTTCATATCTCCAAAAAATTTTACAGCCATTTTGCCAGAATTTTTTTTTTGTAGATTAAAATACAAAGACAAAGAAGTAAAAATATGTGAAGACTATTTAAAAGCCATCAGATTTTGTAAATAAAGTTGTTTGTAGAAATAGTGTTTCACAGTTTCAGTAAATGTTGAAATAGGCAAAACTCACTATACATATTGCCACACACAGCAACCTAGAGTAATCAATGGATGCCAGAAGGTTTGTGCATAAAATCTCTAACTAGTGCCTACACATCCAATATTCCCAGACTAGTGCCTACTCATCCAATATCCCCAGACTAGTCTGGGGATATTGAATGAGTAGGCACTGGATAGGGATTTTTATGCACAAGCCTTCTAGCAATCATTGATTACTCTAGCTTGCTGTGTGTGGCAATATGTATAATGAGTTTTGCCTGTTTTATTAACAGCTATAAGTAAGCATAAAAAATGGTGATCATGTGATGTTTATTGGCTTAAATGTTGAAATAGTTATCAGATGTCTGTAAGAAAGTAGGACTAAAGATAAATGCTAAAAAATGTTCATATGTTCAATGGATTTTGTTAAAAATAAATAAAACTTATTAATCAGTCATGTTCAATGGATTTTGTTATAAAAAGAAAATTACAATTGATAATCATCAAATAAAAACTTCAAATACCTTGGCCATATCATTATTATAAATGGAAATATATAATTCTAAAATATTTTTTTAATCCTGTTTTTTAGCAATAATTATAATGGTTCAAAAAATGTTAAAACATTTTTAGTAGCAGAATAGGTTTGAATTTGTAGTAAAGAAGATGTATTTAAAGCTCAGTGCTTTCAATACTGAGTAATATTATAATCATAGCATTACGTAATTAAAGGAAGGTGAGATCTAAATTTAAAGTTACTTTTGAATATTAAATAATAGATTATCATAAAATTGAATTTTTAGGAGTAGATTTACATACTAATGATGAAAGGGGTCACAAGTACCATTTTTTACAAAAGGGGATACTAGAGTCCATTTTATTAATGGTGTGATGATCTTTAGCTATTGACCACACCTGAAATTATTCATAGAAATAAACTTGGACTGATTGCTATTGGTACAAATAATTTAGTGTTAAAAAATTATGCCAATGTACTTGAAAAGAACGAGTTTTAATAAATGCGTTTTATCAGTTTTTACATATAAATTTGAGATTTGGATAGCTAAGGGATCTTAAGAAATAAGAAGGGATCAAATTGAAAAGCTTGGGTAGAGAATAATCATATATCAAAACCAGTGAATAAATTCAGAGTCTGAAATGGAGTTGGGTTGAATATATTGTTATAGGGGATATAATAAATAGATAGTTGACATCTTAAACTGGACTTAAAGATATAATAAACATACAGAAAAAGCCTATATGTGAGATGGATGAATGAATTAATACAGTTTTTTTAGTTTTAATGTGAATAAGAGAAGCTAGGAAGTGGATAAACTGGATTAAATTTGGAGAGACTTCATCTTGCAGTAAATTTATCATGGTTAAAACTGAAAATTGGTACAATCTGTTTGATATTCATGAAGTATGCAAATAGAAGGACAGAAATAGAAATGTCATGCAAATGAAGTTATTTTAATAAGCATATTGATAGTGTTAGTTGACAGAATGTTAAAAACAGGCAAAACTCATTATATGTATTACCACACATAGAAAGCTAGAGTAATCAATGGATGCCAGAAGGCTTGTGCATAAAATCCTCATCTAGTGCCTACTCATCTAATATCCCCAGACTAGTTTCTGGCTTGTGGCCTTTGTCAGTGAGGAGTCTTGGATCTGAGAGTGCTGCAATATGTATAGTGAGTTTTGCCTGTTTTAATAACAGTTATAAGCAAGCATAAGAAATGATGATCATGTGATGTTTATTGACACAATGTTAAGATCTATTATCTTTATTAAACATATAATTAACTATATATATCGAATAAATTCAATACCTCATTTATTTTTATAGATGCTTATTTTATATGAAACCATTTTTATAATACAAAATTTATTTTTTCGCTATGGTTGCTACACTATTACAAAGCTAAATTGTCTTTCAATAAAAATAAATCCTTTATAAAATAAACTCTTTACCACTCTTCTCTTTTCGCTCTCTCCTCACTCTTTTATTTTTTTCTCTTATTCATTATATCCCTTGATAACACATATTATTCTAGCATAACTATCGAATTTTTAATTGGTTTAAAAATTTATTTTACTATTACTTAAAGATATTTTTAAACATTGACAGAAATTTATCAAAATAATATGAGTTGAAAAATATTATTCTCTTTATTTCTTCAAAAATAATATTTGATAGATCCTAAATTTATTATTATTTATTGAACTACGTAATCGTGTCTTCGTATGTGTGTGAGATTACTATTTATTTGATATTAACATTTTACTATCACGCACAATAAGAACTGCATTTATACATAAAATAAAATTGCAGAAACCATTCAAATAATCTTACACAATTCAATTCATAGACATATGCAACATATTCAGCTAACAACACAAACTTTACTAAAAATTTAAAAAAGAATATATCATTCGTTATCCATGCCGTTAATTTTCTACTTTTGAAATAATTATTTAGAATGCACTCATTGGTAATTTTTTGACATATATACTTCTATGATTTATACACATAAAATTTATTGGAATTTCACATAAATGTATAGGATATTTTAAATTTTTCATAATAGATACATGGATTAATATTTAGGGCCGAAAGTTTTCATACACTTATTTAGTAAGCAAAATCAACAACATTTCATATAATCATGTAACACACTATAATATGAGAAAGTTACTTAGCACATCAGCATCAGTCACTTATAGCCACTGCTTTATAACAATTATTTTTCTTTAAAAACAGTTATTTCTGTAAGCAACCATTTTTTATAAACTATACTAAACTTGTTGCGAACATAATAAAATAGTTAAAGATGATTCAGTTAAAGTATGTTCTTAATTTCACAATCAAACAGATCACCATTACACAAATATGCTTATAACTAATTTATTAGATTTTGTAAATGGAATTTACACATATACTTACATTTGCGTTACAACATATATATATATATTTCAATTGCATGTACATGAAATTGTTCTATACAAAATCGTATTATGGATAAATAAGTTAATAAATAAATCACTTATTCTTATATTTTTAAAGATGCGTAAAATGTTAAATTATCTAAGTAATTTATTTATTACTCTTTATCTGTTAATTTTCTATTTTGTAATTTGATAAAGATTTTTTATTATAATAAATATATACGTATACAAGTATTCAGTCTAGACATCTTAAATTTGGTTTTGACTTTATTAATATACAGTTATTTGTATAGAGTTTTCTAGGAAATATATGTATAAAACTAAAAAAAACTTTTAAAGTTAAATATCATGTATATATATAAGGGATTTGAATTCAGACTTTCAAACTATCTACAGCTATATGATCTACCCCATATAAGAGACACACATGATCACACACATGTGAAAAAGACATGCGTGTGATCATGTGTGTCAGCTGCATGGGATGGATTGGATAGCTGTAAGAATTTTGAAAGTCTGAATTCAAGTCCTTTAATATTTACATTAAGCTTAGTATAGACAATATACATGTATTTAAATATTATATATATATTGAACATTCTAGCTAACTATCAATTATTGATTAGTGAATCAATATTATGAGTTTTTTTTAGCTAGAAAATAAAATAAAATCCTCATTACGCAATCTTTTATTAGCTTATATGTGTTATGTGAATGAAATGATTAATCATTTTTATTATTTTGAATATATACTTTAGGAGTAATTTACATAAATATTCTAGTTTCATCCTTTGTACGCTTGGGTAATTGATGGGTTCTAATTGATCATACCATTATATCTACATATATCGGGCAAACTAAGTTTTGATTTGTAAGTTTCTTGAAAAAGAAATTAATCTGATATCGATATAATATTTTTGTTTACAATAGATAGTTCTAAAATTAAAAGAAATAGTTAATTTCAAAATTATAGTTATTGTTTTCTTCACTATTTATCTATAGACAGATGTCAGAAAGGACTTTTTATATCCCGGTATGTTTTTTTTTTACAACTTAGTTAGTCAATATTATAAAAGCAAGACATATTGTTAAAATACTGACATTGTCCTTTTACTGATTGATCTCTATTTTTTTTATTAGTTTAAATATTTGATAATAATTAGATGCGCAAACGCAGATTCACTGATAGATTTAACAAATGGTTTTAAAAACCATACTCATTTTATTACTAATAGTTGACTTGTAGTTGACAAATTTTCCCCGCAAATATTTTAATAAGTTAATGTTTATTATCAAATTATTATTATTAATTTAATTGCAAATTTTTTTATTACATTATTCGTTTTTCTATGCCATTTAATGAAATCCATTAGAATGATATACTACAGCTTTTACAACATATTTTGAAGGAAAAAAAAATCTGTTTAATTCAGGATGTTTACTTTTTTTTACTTTAAAACTTGAAAACATTAACGCTATTTACACAACTTTCTATTCATGTAAAAATTGTATTTTTTCGTCACTTACTTTATATATATAGTATATCAAGCTACCTACAGTTATCCACTCCGTTTTATATAACCAATATTCATGACTACATACATGTGAAAAAGATAAATGGTCTCCAATATAAGATGGAGTGAATAGTTGAAGGAAGCTTGAAAGTCTGAGTTCAAGTCCTTTTTAAATATATTAAGTTTATTATAGACAATATGCATGTATTTACGTATTATATACATATATAATGCTCAACATGAATGAACTCTAACCAGCATCTATATTAGATTTAATAAAATTACCTGATGCCATTACCTGACTGATAAGTAGACATTCTAGCTATTCATTAATTCATTTTTGTCTGCTTAGCAATTAGATGATGATATTGTGGTATATTTAATTAAATTTGATATAAATACCATTTGGAGAGTTTTTATTCCAGGACATTATGTTATTAAAACATTAATTTAGTACTACACACACACACACACCCACACATATCATTAAAAACCAGTCAACACTTAGACAATCCTAATACCAATAACAATCAACAATTTCCAAACTGTTGTCAAGGTAACCTCCTTTATATATATATATATAACAAGATTTTTTAAATATCCCTATTCCCAAACTGATTTCTAGCTGCTGGCTATCATCAGTGAGGTGCTAGGATATTCAGACATTAGATGCAAAATATCATCTAAAACTCAGCATTTATCTATTATTAACTATTAAATAAAAATATGAAATTTTGTAATCTATATGACTTCAAATTGAGCTATCTAACTTAAATAGCCATATGGGACTGAACTAAACTCATGTATACCACATATTAGTAGCTTTAGCAATATAAAATCACCAAAGCCTCAAGAGAAAAAGTATAATTGCAAGGAAATCAAGTCATACATCACACGACTTAATTTAATAAACTTGTACTACAAATGTTATGTAATGAGTATGCTTATAGCTCTTAACAAGTTTTTCTGAAAATACCTATCCCCAGATCAGTTTCTAGCTGCTGGCTATTAGCACTCTCATTATACAACATTTGTAATGCAAGCTTATTAAATTAAAGTCATGTGATGTATGACTTGATTACCTTGCAATTATAGTTCTGCTCTTGAGGCTTTGGTAGTGCCATTTTGTTAAAACTATTAATATATCGTGTATCTGAACTTAGTTCTGTCATATGGCTATTTAAGTTAGATATCTGGATTTGAAGACATATAGATGTCTGAAAATTTCAGATTTTCTACTTAATAGTTAATTAGTAAGTTAATTATTAGGCAAACACTGGGTTTGAGCTGATATTTGCAGATCAAATATCTGAATTTTCTAGTGCTTTACTGATGAGAGCCAACAGCTAGAAACTGGATCAGGATATTCAAACAAGCTTGTTAATAGCTGATCATCCTCATTATATGTTATACAAGCTTATTAAATTAAGTCAAAAAATGTATGACTTGATTTCCTTGCAATTATAGTTTTGCTCTTGAGGCTTTGACGATATTATATTGCTAAAGCTATTAATATATGGGGTATCTGGGCTTAGTTCAGCCCCATATGGCTATTTAAGTTAGATAGCTGGATTTAAAGACATATAGATCTCTGAAAATTTCATGTTTCTACTTAATAGTTAAGTATTGGATAAATGCTGGGCTTGAGCTGGTATTTTTAGATCTAATGTCTGAATATCCTAGTGCCTCACTGACAATAGCCAGCAGCTAGGTAGCAATCTGGCAATAGGGATATTTAGAAAAGCTTGTTAAGAGCTATAATGCTCATAATATAATATTTGTAGTACAAGATTATTAAATTAAGTCATGTGATGTATGACTTGATTTTCATGCTATTTTTCCAAACACTATATTTCAGCAATGCCTCCATGAATAAATATAAGGTCTGAATTTCAAACAGCTATATGTATAAAAAGCATATCTTGAGATTGAAGTAGAAATGGATAAAACTTAATCTTTTTCCCCAGTAAGGTTGGATTATAAACAATATAGCTATATCTCTTTTATTGATTGTCATAGATATTCTATATAATCTTTGCTAGAAAGTAACACTAGGATGGAAGATGAAAATCTCACCACATGGCTTAATTATATGTAACTATTTAAGGTGTTAACAACCATATAATTTGATGGAAAAATTTCTTATTAGTAAAGTGTTCTTTGGAGGATGTTGGAGAGATGCTTATTCTGTTAGAGAGTTTATTTTGCCATTTTATTTAATATGTCTTTTCTAGCTTCATTATCTGTGCATACAGTGCATATGTATATTAGTTTAATATGTATATATTTGTTTATACAAAATTCTAACATCCAGATATTATATATTAATTAATAGTACATTCTTTTGGGGGTTTTCACATATGCAAAATATGTTTTACTTCTTTCCTATTTCAGAATTATAAAACACAGATTTTTAAAAAAAATATTTATCATCAGTTTAAATGAATATTTCTTATTTTAAAGTCACTATAAATTAATTATATAAATCATAATTGCATACAGTATATAAAATATTTATATATGAGAGTAAAACTTTAAATCTAAAACTAATTAATAGTATTTTGTTTCCAATAATACATTAATGTAAACAAAAATACAAATTTCTTTTGCTACAAATTATAAATTAATAAAATCCAACACTTCTGATTTAGCAGAGATAATATTATTCATATATACCATTAAAATAATTGCTAGGTTCTTTCAACATTAACATGTCCTTATCAAGCCAAACTCTATAAAATATAGACTTCTTACCAAACATAAAAACTCACTTTAATAATAAGACATCACTAACTGGAAAACTAGTTTGCTTAGAATTAATTGCATTTTATGACTGCTTAAGAAAATATGATTCCTTAATTTTACATTTCTTGTCATGGGCTTCATACATCAATATATTAAACTTTTATGGAATAAAACTATGACCCATTGCACATTGATGAATATAAAATGCTGAATATATCATACTATCTTCAATCACTTTTTATATGAATAATTATATTGTTGCAAATGACATTTCATATTCGTCTTTGTTTCACCAACATAAATAGCTCAACATCCTGGAACTTGACAAACAATAGAATATATTATTTGGATAGTATAGAGAAAGGACCTATGGGTTTAGGTATTACTGATATTATGAGTAGTCTTTTCCTTGATAGTATTGAACAGTGTATTATACATCCAATTTTAAAATCAAATAGTAATATGATGTACATATGTTGATGATGTGTTAATATATGGACAGCAGGATGCTATTGTAAAAACTGTTAATAGCTTACAAAATGTTGGTGGATTAAGATGGCTGATAGAAGTGGAAATGAATTCAACAATTAAGTTTTTGGATTTAATGATATCATATTATGATAATTTTTTATATATAAAATGATAATCAAACAGTTAAATGTTTGGGGTTTTATACAACCTACATCATATGATTCTATTTCACATAAGATGGTTGAATTTAAGTCATTATTGCATCTTAACCAATTATTATGTTTTCATCAATCAGATAGAAAAGATAACACAGAGAAATTTATTCAAGATGTAGTTCATGTTAGTTTATAATATGCTTTGGAGGATTATAATTGAGCATTATCAAAAAAGATGTAAGGATTATATTGATAAAGTTGGCCATAAAAATGGGTATCTATGGCACATATACCTAATATATAGGGTAAGTTAGTATCAATTATGAGTAATGATTATAAAATAGCTTGACATACATCACCCAATATTAATATGAACTTAAATAATACTAAAATGATAGGGATAAATGTCAAATTATATATTCTATTGTTTGTCAAGTTCCAAAATGTTGTGCTATTTATATTGGAGAAATGAGGGCGAATATGAAATGTTATTTGCTATGACATAATTATTCAATTAAAAAGTAATTGAAGATAGTATGGTATATTCAGCATTATATATTCATCAATGTGCAACAAGTCATAGTTTTATTCCACAAAAGTTTAATATATTGATGTATGAGTCACATGACAAGAAACAAAAGATTAAAGAATCATATTTATTTAATAAATTCCTTGATGCAATTAATTCTAAACAAACTAGTTTTTCAATTAGTGATGTCTGATTGTTAAAGTGAGTTTTTAATTTGGAATTAATGTGGGGGGAGAACACATCTATAAATTAATTAAT
The DNA here is from genome assembly GCA_028023455.1 of Epiperipatus broadwayi. NCBI lineage: Eukaryota > Metazoa > Onychophora > Udeonychophora > Euonychophora > Peripatidae > Epiperipatus > Epiperipatus broadwayi. The sequence goes on from JAQFVV010013365.1 coordinate 65,042, forward strand.
TTAATCAATAAATAGTGATTGAATAAATTAATTTATAAATGCACCTCCCCCAATTTTGTTTTTAAGTTAATATATAAGCAAAATTTTGATCCATATATATATATATATTTGGTTTTCAGTGCAATACTCCTCAAATTAAATAAAGATATTTTTTATAAAATACTTTATATAGATTATTTTATATTTTTAGTTATTAGATATTTTGAAATAGACTTATTTGTAATTATTTACATTCAAATTATAAACTAAGGACTCTTATTATAATTACACCTGGGTCTCGTTTTACGCGATAGATAGGTTTCTCAGAAAACACGCGCAAACAAAATCACGCAAAAATAGATGTAACTTACATTGAAAAAGGGGGTATGTGGTCTGTGATTTTTCAAAATTTGCGTAAAAGCAAAGCACCAACGTAAAATTACTTTAAAATTTGCGCAAAAAAAAATAAGGAAATAAAATATGACTGATAAAAAATTTCAAATTTGAAAAAAATTGATACAAGACAAACTTTTTTTAACTAAAATATTTGATTTTATTCAAAATAATATATTTTTATGCATAATTTACAGTACAGTAATTTATATTTTTTTATACACGTTTTAATTTTTATCACTATTTGCCCCCAAACACGTTCGTTTGCAAACTAGTAAAAAATCAGATTCTCATGTGATGTGATGTGATGTATTTGGCTTCTCCTTAAATGAAGTCAAGAATATCTCAGCAATTATTCTCACAAGAAGAAATACAACTAGTGCCAAGTTCACTCTCATGTTGTGTTAATAGTTTTCTATTGACGATGATGATGATTTTATTAATTGTTTATGAACTTAGACTTATGATAATAAAAAGACATTTATTCACCACTGCTGGGAAAAATTTAATTAAAATTAACAACTAAAAATTAAATTCTTATTTTTGCCTTTAATTTTCAATTCCGTTTAAAAATCAAATTTCGTTTTACATCGCATTAATTTCAAGTCGCCCGTAAGTAATTTTTAAATTGTTAATTACAATTACAAATCAGATTTTAATTTTTAATTGTGCCCACTGCTATTACTGACCTTTTAAAAATAAACTTGTGGACACTAAATGATTAATAATTGATTACGTTCTTTTTTAAAAAGCAAAAACAGAATGTGATTTAAAATGCAAAATTAACACACACAATGTTTGAACAAATTTACATTATAATCTTATAAATTTTAATGTGTGTATTACATAAAATGTGGAAATCATGATTTTAATTTCATTATTGCATAAAATCTTACTATTATAAAGCACTGAAAATATTGAAATTACTAAGATGAAAGTAGAATTCCAATAATGTGCTATTACTTTCAATATAACGTAAGTGCGCGAAATTTATTATTTAAAGTAATAGCGCATTATCGGAGGTCGACTTCCGGTAAAACACGAATCACGTAACTTCAGAATCGTGTTAAATAAGTCCGTGTAAAAAGAGACCCAGGTGTACTAGTTTTCAATGTTATCTTCCTATTAATATGAGAATGTTATAAATTCTGAAAATGGTCAGCCATATAATTTTTATAGAAGTAATAAACTTCTCTAGTAATGTATACAAGTGCACATATTACATCTGTTACATTTAATATATAAGAAGTATAAACTGTTAATTCTTTTATTATTATTATTATTATTATTATTATCATCATCATCATCATCATTATTATTATTATTGTTGTTGTTATTGCTACTACTACTACTACTACTACTACTACTATTAATACATTATTATTGTGTTATAAATTTTCTAATAAACATTTAAAATTTATATTAGCAATTCAGTTTTTAAAAAATATTGTTATAATTAATTGATAGAATAAACCTATCAGTTAGTATATACAATACCTTTTAATTGATTTTCAAAAAAGAACTGCTTTGTATGACACCTGAGACTACTGAATCATGAAATTAATGAGCTAACTAGAGAAGTTACAACTTACTAAACAAGACATTTATTTTATATGTTTTTATAAACTGTAATACCAATAAGCCAATAAGCTAATGCACATGCGCTTTGTAGATGTCACTATATAAATGAATATTCCCACTTTTTTAAACACAAGATAAAGTCTTTGGGAAAAGATAGAATGAATCCATCTATCTTTTCGACTCTAACGTATATGTATGGGCGAATCTTAAGTGTTTGAAAATGAGAGTGTGAAGTTGTCAATTGATCACTTTAAATTACTTTTTTACTACGTATATGTTTGGGTCGAAAAGTTAGATGGATTCATTCTATCTTTTTCCAAAGACTTTATCTTGTGTTTGAAAAAGTGGGAGTATTTATTTATATAGTGACATCTACAAAGCGCATGTGCAATTAACTTATTAAAGTGAAATTAATAAGTATTTTAAAACCTTTTAACATAGTTTGCTTCTAAAACTAGAACTTTTTTTTGTTGCTAAAGACTTTTAGAATATAAAACAAATATAAATTAAAAAAATATAAAAACTTGTATAAAATATATAGCACAAAATAAACATAATAATAATGAGTAACAATTCTATATATTTATTTTTAAGCATGTTTAAAGCTAAAGGTAATTTAAATACTAAGTAAGAGCATGCTGTAATCAAACACTAACATACGATCAGCTTTTATATCTTGTCACGCCCTTAATATAATTTATTCTACCATTTCAATTATAAAACTGCACCTCAAATGTTAGTAATTTTGTACATTATTAGGATGCAATTATAACTGCTAATTGTATTTAATGTCTGATCATCCATTAAGTATAAATAAAAACTAATCATATTTCAATGTATAAAATTGATAAAGTTTTTACATAATTCTAACCAAAAAAAAAAATTATAATTTTGACACTACATAACTTTTTATACAGTAAAATTTGAATTAATTTATTGCTATTCCTTTTTACTTTGTATTCCAGTGCAATGAAAATTCTTAGTAAATATAAGTGGATATGTATTACAATATTTTACAAATGTAATATATTTACAGTATAAAATGCTATCAGATTTTCCATCTGATAGAATGTCTTACCTGTTGTCTTACTGGAATTTTTCTACACTAATGATTAAAATGTAAGTCGTCAAAAATATCCTTAAGATGAAATTTTTCAAAGTTTCAGGAAATAATATAAAAAATATTATGAAAACAAAAAAAGTAAGATTAAAGATGAACACAAAATAAAATAAATGCTAAAAGACTGGAGTAATGTTTAGTTTTTCAAAACGAAAAAAATAAAATTTAATATTAATCTATTAGAATGAGAGTTACAAATCATCATCAGTAATGAATATGGCTACTTCAACTGAAATCAAACAATAGAAGCAAAAAGAAATAGACCCTAGATATAAGTTTGTGATAATCATAGAAACCAACATACAAAATATTAATCGAGAAGCATAGAAAACACTATTCATTACCCCAATTATTTGATTCTTTATCATACTGACTTGAGATATTTCAACACTTAATGTAATTATAGTTCTACAAAATATCCTAACCTCAGACATGTCTTATCAATCACTACTGCTTTTCTTAAGAGTGTCTTTGAATTAATCTTTCATAGGGTCTGCCTCATCTCAAAACTATACTCAAAGTTGACTATAAAATATTTTTTTTTAGAAAAACCTTGCATTACTCATATTTCACTTGCCCAATTCCAATAATATGGAACATTTTTATAGTACTATGTCTAACATTAAAGACATCATATTTTTAATTTTTTGTGGAATATTCTTAAATAATACTTTTTAAATACTTTTATATTATTTCAATATGATATCATAAATCGCACTTTCACTCCAAAGTGATATGAAAAAAGTTATATTGCAGCAATTAAATACTCTATTGTTTGACTTATTAAAAGTTACAGGATATATCGGAGTCTTGTGACAACTCAAATTCACCCTTCTCTTTAAATAGCCATCATAATATTTTAAATATCTCACAAATTGATAACCATTCAAGCTAAAATTTATAAATAGCTTGTCATTTTACCAATAAACATATAAACTGGTGGATAAAATTAATAATAGAATAATATGATTTAGAGCACCTTTGATAGAAATAATATTAAAAAATAAACCCATATTCTTGAACAAGAATGCTTCTTAATAAATATATTCTATTAATTTATTTATCTGAAATTTTAAACTTAATAAAAAATTAGCATTAAATATTAAAGATAAATATTAATAGGAAAGGTTTGAAAGTAAAATACCCAAATGAAAGAATAAATAGGTATTATTGAGATCATTGAGACAATTAAAATGCTGAAATGAAGTAGGTCATGTGATTATAGGATGTGACAATAATTGGACAATTGGAACTCCAGGATTGGATTCCAGTAAATTGTCAAAGACAACACAGTAGATATTACAACCCAAAAGCCTTCATTCTGTGATAAATTGAAAATATTTGACAATTGTTTTATAAACTTGTCATCTGAAGCATTCAAGTTGACTATGATTTTATTTTATTTGAAGGGGAGGAGATTCTACGATGTAAAGGTAAAATTCACAGATTAACTCCATTGCTTTTGGTGCTTGAACATCACGGGATCTCCCAAGTGACAAACCTCTTGATTATAATTACTATTTACTATGAAAATAATGCAGATCATTGCTCACTATTAAGACATCATAATTAAAGTATTTACTTTATTCAAAACCATGACTCAGAATTGTATGATTTTAGGGTTTTATTTTCTAACAATATCTCCCTAACATAATATTTTTAATTGCCAGTTAACATGTCATCTACTGTAGTAACTTTCTATTATCTGGCAGTACATTTTTCTAGTGAAAGACTAAACAAAAAGAAATGAAATTATAGTATATGTCAAACATTTTTATTTGTACAAATATAATTATATCTAATTCATAAATAAGAGAGATAATTTTTTTTATATTAAATGCTTTTATTTATGATCAATAAAAAAAAGTAATAATTGTTTCTTCAATCAAAATTGGGGTTTTAAGATTTAACTTGAAATAAAAAGCATGGAAGGTCCAGAAATTAATTAAGTCAATCCCTTGTTATAAAAATAGAGATAGACATAATTAATTTTTGCACCCCCCATGCTTTAATTTCAAGTTAAATCTAATAACCCTACTTATGGTTTAAAAAACAATTATTTTTTTCTTTTTAGTGCATGGTAATAGAAAAAAATTAAATTTATTACTTTTAACTTTCTAGTATTGGTACATATTCTGTGATTTATGAAGTATAACCTATATGTGCAATTTTTTAAAGAAAGAATAATTCTTTTGGTTGTTTTCTCATCCTTGGTGTTTGCCTCAATATGTTGCTATTTCTAGGTAAATTCCTAAAAATATACCATTTCACCAGCCTTCACCCAACAAAAGAGGAAATTTCCTACATTATAAATGCAGAAAAGTCCTCACGTTATGTTGGATGGAGGCAGTGGCAGCAAAAGAAGCCAACACAAATGAGACTTCTTTCTATGATAAAACACAGAAAGAGTTCCCAATGGCTGCCGGTTATGGCTTTTTTTCTATGCTAAAAGCAAAGAGAAAGAAATGCCTTGATTGGCTGCTGTAGTAGTCGATTTTGTTCATCATTTTTTCATAATAGTAGAATATCTATTTTCTCTGTAGTTTCATGTGAGAGTGTGTGTATTTGAAGTAGTCATAGTTTTTTAAAATTTGATAAGATGTCTATTTTTTTTAATGTGTTGTAACTTACTTTACTGTTGTAAGTTTAGTAATAATGTCATGAAGATTCCATTATGAATGGGTAACCCTCAAAAATTGCTTTTAAGGGTGTGAAACGGAAAAAAAATTAAGGATCACGCGAAAAGTACCGTTTTCACGAGAATTCGTCCATGACCAGTTACTTTTGCTATACTGTATATATATACGCACAAACAAAAACAACCCAGTGTCTAATTATTAGGAATTACTTGTCCAAAAAAGAAAATTAGTCGGGTATTATTATTATTTTTTTTTGTTACATTTATTATTTCAAAATAAGATTAGTTTTTATATCTACACACTAACAAAAACAACCCACTTCCTGATTAATTACTGTCTTAAAAAAAAAAAAAAGAAAGCAAATTCAATGGGGTTTGGTTTTTTTCAATGGAGTATTTGAATTGCGGTATTTTTTTTATATATATACACAAGATTTACCCCCCCCCCCAAAAAAAAAGAAACCCACTTTCTGATTAATTACTGTCAAAAGAAATGCAAATTAGTCGGCTATCATTTTTAAATTTAGTATTTCAATAATGGTACCCTTTTTATATAGACAGAGTTAACAAAAACAACCCACTTTCTGATTTATTACTGTCCCCCCCCCAAAAAAAAAAGAAAACGGAAAGTAGTCAGGTATCATTTTTCAATTGAATCTTTCAATGATGGTCCTTACTAATAGTAGTCGGGTATCAATTCTAAATTGTAGTATATAAATGATGTTACTTTTGATAGATTTAGAATTATGTCTTGCTATTTTAATAAAAATAATTGATTTTTACTCGTGACCAAAAATACCGCAACTTTAAAAAAAGACACACATAAAGTCCAAAAAAAAAATGAGAAAAAGCCCCATAACTTTAAAGACACACACACAAACTCAAAAACAATCTAAGATTAATAAACATTGACTTATTACATCTTGCTTTTAAATCAAATGATTGATTTACTTTTGCAAAAAAAAGTACTGTAACATTAAAAAGACACACATAAAGTTCCCCCAAAAAAATATTAAAAAAAGCCCCATAACTTTAAAGACATACACACAAATTCAAAAACAAGATAAGATTAATAAACATTTACTTATTACATCTTGCTTTTGAATAAAAGTATTGATTTACTCTTGCAAAAAAAACAAACAAAAAAAACGTAACTTTAAAAAGACACACCTAAAGTCCAAAAAAAAAAAGTTAGAAAAACACCGTAACTTTAAAAAGACACACCCACACACAAACTCAAAAACAAGATAAGATTAATAAACATTTACAAAAATGAAAAAAAGTAACATCATATAATAGTATTAGTCAGTAGATTATTTTATTATAAATCTAAGAAATCAGATCTTTTTAGATCAAATCGATCATTTAGATCGGGCCCCGGAATCGTTATATGTATATGTTTTTGATTAGCATCAATGCCATCTCTAGGTGAACACCAAGGATGAGAATACAACTATTCTTTCGATCATACACTTTGTGAATATCCTTGCATTAGCCCATGAGCATTGGTTTAAAAAACACAAGTGTATACTTATGTTTAGAGTTTATCTTTATATAAGCCAGTCTTAACTCACCATGCTGAAATCAGGATCTTGAATCTATTATATTCCTGAGTTATATATTATTAATTTAATTGGATAAACCTATTCAACCAATAGCATTCTCATTAATAATCATCTATATTAAAATAAATAATAAATTTTTAATTTACTTTCAATAAATATTCTGTTATTTACATATGTAATATTATAAGGAAGGAACAATCCCACCTGTCATGCACTTTGAGAATTGACTAGCACTCATCCATGAACATGAATTTCAAAAGCATAAGTGTATGCTTATGCTTACATCTTATCTGTATATAAGCTAGTCATTGCTCACCATGTTAAAATTATGACTTGAATCTATTATGTGCCTGAGTTAATATTATTAATTTAATTGGATAAATATATTTGATCTATAGTAGGAGAGAAATACAATTTCATTCTTTAACAACCTGCATTGAACTAAATAGTACCTTTTTGAATTTACTTTTGATAAATATTCTGTTATTTATAAGATACAATAAATAATAATGTAAAACTATATTGTGCTTGATATTTACTGCACACTTATAGTTGACATATATATATATATCACTAAATATTCCTGCTATAAGTTAAAATGTATACCCTTTATGAATATATCATATTTAGTATGTGTACATAATAATATATGTGTGTATGAGTGATTAAAAATATGAAATATTTTTTAAATGAAATGTGTTTGATATTTTTGCTTTTGATTGGAAATTTTGATTTTTTTAAAAAAATATTGCTTACCAAAACTATAATGAAAATAAACTTCACTTAATACATATAATTTTACTTTGAATCAATTTTACATATACAGTGCACACACTCTCACACACACAAGAGATCAATATGTAACTTTTCTATTTAAAATTGACATTTTTTGTTTTTATTTGAGAACTTTTTTTTTAAAAAAAATAAAACTTAACAAAATTTTATAATAAATAAACTTCCTTACTACTTAAAAAATCTTTTATACCACCCTCTCATGAGCCTCACTTAAAACAAATGAAAATTTTAAGAACAAAATTTAAATTTGAAATATTCAATAACTGCCTACCTTCTGTTTCATATCTAAGAGACTAGGTGACCTATTGAAATAATTAGTGTCCTATTAAAAAAATTAGTGTCTCATATGGATTATCCTGATATTAATTAGTTGTATACTGAATTTCAAATATTTCTATTGAATTTTAAAATTTAGTTTACAAATTAACATACTGTAATGGTATACATATGCCATTATATTATTTTAAAATTAAAATAAATAGGAAATAATCTTAAGTAAAAATGATTTTTTAAAAAATAAAAAAATGGAAAATTAAAAGAGTTATATTTAACATATATTGTCACACAGATGGAAAACTTTTTAAAAAAAGTATTTAAAGGTATTTTTTTGTATAAAAAAATAAAGATCTAAAAATAGATTAATATTTTTGTTAAATGTTATATAAAAGAAAATAGAAGTAAGTGTTAATTAATTTCTATTTTAAGAATCATGTTCAATTTTGGTAGATGGAAATGATTGTTTTATTAATTAAATTAAAGCAAACTAGCCCTTAGGGCACTTAAATAATTGAAAGGTCAGATAAGAGAATAAAAAATTAAAGATTGACCAATGCAAGCACCAAGCCACAGTATGGGCCAGAAAGAAACACATCTAGACCTTAGGATATCTGACATCATGTTCAATGGATCTGTAAAATTTATGATAAAGAGACCTACTACTATAAAAAGAGAAAATTATTGAATTCATTAGTTTTTATTCATTGTTACTTAATTTTGACTATTAATTTAGATATAAGCTTGCAGCTATATTGTGGACTCCATGATATAGGGGTCTGGTAATAATATAGTTTTCCTTTGCATGCATCAGCTGAGGCCTCCCAATGACAGTTCCTGACCCAAGTATTGGCAAGTAGTGGCTCCATTTCCTAGGAGGGTGGACAATATACAAAGATGTTCTTGAGGATGGACTTCTAAATCTGCTGGAATCTGTAAAGTATGAACTCTTTTGTTTATCTAAGATGAACTTTTACAAACTTGCAATTGGTAACCTAAAATAAGAACTCTTATCTGACTTAAAGAATTCTAAATCAATTATTAGTAATTTTTTATGAATATGTTTGCTAATCATTTCCATCATTTTTCTTTATTTATTTTTGTATTTATTAACTAAATTATTAAAGTGTATTAAATTTAAGTTGGGTGTAGATGGCTGCATAAATTCATTAACATTTCTATTAGTTATTTCTTCAGATTTTCATATACGTAAAATATATATGCCTGTAAATGCACAGCCATTTGATATATATTGGTAAATATGACACCTCATGCTGAGTGTCTAAACATATTTACCCATATAGTTTTTAAGTTATTGTTGTCAATGCACCACCTTATGATGAGTGCCAAAGAAATTTACTTTATTGTAAATTTCTCCTAAGCAATTCAATTAATAACATTAAATTTAGATTAATTTAAGTTTGTTAGTTTTAAGGGAGTTTAATTTCAGACTATTTGTTTTATAGTTGAGTGGATACTGGTGGAGGGATATATGGGTGTTTATATCAATGTAATGTGAAGCATGTTTAGCATACAGCACAACTTTCCTATTTGAATGCATGACCTAAAGGTGTAGTCATCATGTTGCAATGTACACAGATGTATTTCCTGCAACATTGATTTCCTTTAGCTCTATGAATAGGGACTATAAGTCAGCAAAAGTTACACTCTCCCTCCATATGTAGCACTTCTCTTTAATATTTTATATACATGATTCCTTCACCAGACATATGCACATTCCTGTACTGGATGAGTATCATGTCCTTTAAATAATATCATGCTGCAAATATACATTTCTGTCAGCATGATTTTATGCTAGCATCATCATATTGCATTGGTTGCATCTGTATATCAGGAAGCAAGTCTTGGTTTAGCTATGAACTTTTAGCCTGAGATGGAATGTTTGTTTTTTTCAAAAGTTTTCAATCGCATGATCTATGTAGCCTATCTATAATCAACATTCTAAAATAAAAATATTATATAAACTGTCCATATGTGTAGACTTTTAATTAAAGTAAAAATAATAACATATTAGAGTGAGATAAATTTATTCCTCAAATTTAAATTTATATATGTGCGACAATAAATGTTTTTGTGTGTTATTACTGGCAGTGGCTTATTTTATTTTATTTTTAATATTAAACATATATTTTAAGAATTAAATCTTTTTATTTATTAAAATGTTTAAGAATTATTTATAAATCTCAGCTACTCCTTAAACTAGTGGCATGGGATAACGGTCAATAATAATATAAAATTAGATCTTAACAAGATGTATCTGCCTACCTTATAAATTTTCTAGGTTCAAATAGTCTAGTAGCGCCCTGTATGGCCGATAGGGTAATACCAACAAAAAAATTGATTTTCCAACTTCAATAAAAGCATTAAAATTAATTTCACTATAATATTATTTGTATAAATGTAATTACTAAAAATAATAAATTTTATTTATAATGTACATTTCTCACACCTTTCTAATTTTTTTTTACACTGATTAAAATAAAAAAGTGAAAAGCAAAGTCATATAATATGTAAAAACACAACAAAATTAATAAAAAAGCACAATAATAACAATTAATTAATTATTCTTTTGTAATTAGCATAAATAATCAAATTCTAGATCTAGAATTTAATTTTTTATTGTTTAATTTTTTCATTTGTAAACTGTTCCCCTGGTGAGAGAAAATAACTGTGATGAGGTTACTTATTAAACTTTCATTATATATTTTTACTTTATGTAGATTTTTTGATGTGGATCTGTCTTTTATATTATTAATGAAATTTATTCTTATCTTAAGCTCAGTTTTTTATTTGAGCTAATAATTTCATGTTTTGAATATTATTATTTGTATAAGTTTTGTGTTTAATAATTAAAACCCTTTTAGTTCAAAAAATTATTTTGTTTTTCATGAACACCATAATTCAATACAAGATTATTTTTATATGTTTATCAACAAACAATATATAGTTTTTTCATTTCATAAATTAATATTATATCTGCCTTTCAGCTTAGAATTTGATTAGTTTTATACATGCTTAATACTATTTCACCTTATGTTTGTTTGTACCAGTATTATAATGTACTGTCTGTAGGCAGAGCAAGTTGGAAACTTTTTATGCTTAATAAGTTTAGTTTTAAAGTAAAATTTATTAAGCACAAACACCAGTTACAATATTAAGAGTGTAATTATAAATTTTATTAAACGCTCGCTATTATTTCAGTAATAGTTTTAACAAGGCTGTAAACCTTAGCAATGAGCGTTTGAAAAAATCATCACTAGGGACCTCTGTAGGTCTTTAAAACACATGCTTACGCTTCTTCATAGCGTAAGCATGTGTTTTATAGACCGACAGAGGTCCCTAGTGACGATTTTTTCAGACGCTCATTGCTAAGGTTTACAGCCTTGTTAAAACTAATATTAAGAGTGATAAATGTTGCAGTTTTCCTTTTTTTAAATCTATAAACCTGTCTATATATTTAAATAAACAAACAAAAATAATAATTATATAAGTTACAGGATACTATTGTTGAAATAAAAGGACTAAAAGATTATAGAAATTAAAAGAAATATTTTTTACAGAGATTAATAACATGAATAAGTTTGTCTATATATATATTGTAACAGTTGTGTTACATGGCACACAATAACATAGTATGTGTGCACAAATATATATATATATATATTGTACCCTCACTTCCAGAAAATATGTAATAATAATAAATTGGTCTAGCTCAAATAAATAACTATGTTCACTTTTAAATGTATCCAATCAATAATAATAAACTCTTTAACACTATCAATCATTAAACCAGATTTAACTAATAAATAATAATATAGTTTTGTTGTATAAATTAAATAAATAAATATCTACTAAAAATCATGAAACTATGAAGTGAGTTTACAAGTGATAAAATGAATACATTGAGCCAATATCCCCCAGTATATCACCTCAATGGCATAAGAATACTATCCTTACTCTTATTACTTAAATAATTAATCTATAGTGCTCCTACATCTTTAATCAAACTTAATTAAGTAAATGATTTTTAATAAATTAATCTGAATATCTAAATGATTTAGCTTAAGTTATCTCAGGTTCTTTTAAAATAATTCTAAAATAATTATCACTTTTGTAATTAAGTATGATAAGGGATTTAATATCATTCCTAACTACATCTAATACTAATACTAATAAAATAATAATATTGATCCTCAATCTATAATTTAATCTCATATCTTTTCTACTTGTAATATTACTTATGTATTTTACATAATAATAATGTAATGTAATCTTCTATTATCTATATGGCATCTTAAACAAACATATATGGTATGATATTATAATCTGAGAATATGTGGCCATCACTAATAATATAATTCTATGTAAATATTCTGTGGTTATTCTATGACCATCATAATAATATAATAAATGAAATTTTTTTAATAAAAATCATATCAATAAAACATTATAACTCTTAAATACTAACTTTATTTATGATGTGCAAATATCATGTCTTAATTCTAATTATCTGTGATTATGTAATTGTGATGTGAAGAAATTGAATCGACACCAAGATATATAACAGAACTTAACAAATTTATTAATAAACTTCAACAATAAATTATATACATTATATACAATAAGAATGAACTTTGTTTTACTCCCATTTAGGTAATCTCACAAAAAAAAAAATTAAATAAAAATATCAGATAAAAAAAAATTGCTTTATAAATTCTTATTATTACAATATTACCATAATATCTTTATGGCCTCCATTAAGTTTCTTTTTTAAATCAGTACATTGCAAAAAATATCATTTAAATTATTAATTCAATATACCTTTATTATTTAGCTTTTAAAATACTTTTACTATCTCATATAATTATTCCTAACCTATTCATAACGTAATAATCTTAATAAATAATATATCCATTCATCTAGATTGCTTATTAATCATTGATGTAATGTCAAATAAAATGTAAGTATTGATGTGTATTATTATAGAATAATTTTTATATAAAATTATGATCACTTATATTCTTCAAATATGATTTATGTATATTTATTTTACTTATAAAAATATGCATTAACATTGAATTTCTTTAAAACGTAATGACTAAATAATATCTTTAGAAAAACACATTTCATTCATCATTTATTTATTTTTAATAAATAATAGTGAGTCCCAAACATAAAAAGTTTATGATTCCTTATTAACAAGTTATAATCTTGTACTCTTTACCCTTACTCATATCCTTACTTTTAAAACAATATAACCCATCTTATCCTCTTCAATAAGACTTCTGCATTTTAAACTTATTCATCATTTCATATTTTAAAATGCTATCTTTTACGATGCAATCCAAGTAGTATTGATAGTAAATACACAAGTAGGTATATGGAATAAATTAGATTTTAATTTAATAGCACTTCTATTAAATAACCATCATGGTCACAGTGTATCATGAATAAGGTATGACTTATTTAGTTCATCGCCTCTACTAATAAACATAATGTCCAAGCTATCTATTCAGCTCTATGGAACATTACAACTTCAACATACAGAAAATAACACTACCATGAACATATACAAGCTATAGGGCTAAGTTATCTATATTTGCACAATAACCACTATCATCTATACTTATTCCCATATATAAACAAATCCTACGCAAAATATTATCTTGGTCCCATTTAACTTAATACCAAGCTTACATCGCTAAATCTATTCCTACATTCTTATAACAATAAATAAATTCATGTCTAAAATAACCATCTAACCAATCGATAAGAAAATATTATTTTATCCCTTAGTAACATTAAAACATAAATACAAACAATCAGCATCGATATTCCAGTTTATTATTTTCATCACTTAAAATAAACCTTAAATTCAGTTATAATAGAATCATATACTTATATTTCCCTTATATTAAAATGTACTTATAATATTATTAAAAGTATGCATATTATTTAACATGAATAAACAAATTATAAACTATGTGTATGTATTGTGTTTTTTCATACACATTTTATACATCCACACTAAAATATACAATAATAAAATACATAAGAAAATGATCAATACTTTTATAATTGATACCATCAATAAAATGTCTTCCTTGTCGATTATTCCATTAATATTTCTGAATCACGAACAAAATAAAAATGTTATTTAAATATCACTCATTCCACAACATCATACTTTAAAATATTAAACTTTTTTTTAAAAATTATTAAATATTTTTTATAACAATTAATCACTAGGTTAGTAAATAATTTAATGTCTTATGTTCCTACCCTTTTCTATTTTATAAACATCATGATAAAAGTTAATAAAGATTTAAAATTCATATTTACAAAACTCTGACAAAGTTCATTATGGAAAATGTCCTTCTCCTTCTGCAGCATTTGTTGACAAAAACATCTTCCTTTAATGCAAAAAAAACTACGCATGCTCCAATACTTCCACTTTCATGACATGTCCAATGATTCTTTTAAAGAATAAAGAAAACAAAACAAAAGTAAGTTGACTTGTAAAATATTCCTATTGCAATACAAATAGTTCAGATTCTTCTTTTATTTCCAACAGTAATTATTAAATGCATTTTAAATCCTCTATTATGACAGATATCTTCTAAAACTTTACTGCGCTCAGTTAAATTTCCCACAGGTCAATGTTCCTGGGTACATCAATCAGCATCCGTAGTATGTATTATTATAGTTTTAAATATCTTTATAAATACTTTTACAAATATATTCTGTATGTCCAGCATACAACAACTAACTTAGTTTGAAGATTTTCCAATGTAATATAAATTATTTTACTAATAATCTTAATTTTTTTAATTATTTTAAAAAATTATGTTTTTTCAAAAATCATTTTCAATATTTCTTCATAAAGAAATTTTTCAGCATCTTAAATAATTCTTATTTTTACATTAACAGTTTTCTTATAAAAACTATTCTACTTTAAAATAGCTTTCAGAATAAAATTTCATATTTTTTCTTTCCATCTCTGATGAGCCTTTCTGAATCTTCTCCATGAAGTTCTGTCTATTAAATTTACTATTATGTTAGCATGAATGCTTAACATAGGCAAAATTATGTGCCTAGTAGGAAAATAATATTTAGATATTTTCCTCCATAAATTTAAGATCAATGATGACACCTCCATGTTTAAGTTGATGTTAAATTAGATGAAGTAGATTAGCAAGTAAGGAATTACTTAATTTTTAGCCACACATTTCCATATCACGATCTTATGATAATGAATAAATATCCCTTCTTTTTTTATAATTTAAAATAATAAAATTGATTATTACTAATATACGTAATTAACTAAAGTTGCAGTAACAGTAACAATGATAGTAAGAATTAAAATAATAGCAATCTGCAAAATCTGTGCAGCTCTTATATACTCAAGCCTACTCCACACCTGATTGGAAAATTAAACAATGCTTATTTCCCAATGACCCTGGAAAAACAATGCTAGTTAAAGTTAAAACAAATAATAATTTACTAAATATTTATTTGTTATTATATTATTCAATTCTTAATTAATTTTCATATTTTATTTAAACTTAATAAATACTCTAAAATAACTTTTAAAAATCACAGTACACTATTTAGTACTATTTCTATCCTTTTAAACAAAACATATTTATTTTCAAAATAAAATACAAATCTAATTTTATTTATTATATTCACTTTAAAGATCCAATTTAATATTTATAACATATAATATTATTTTATCCCTGAATAAACAGATCTACTATTTTTAAATCTTATCTTAGAATTTTAAAATAGTTCTACTTTATTAAAAAACTTTGCAAGCATTCATGTGAATATTTACACATCATGTAGTTTTACAAAAATCCATGAGATGCTAACAATTTAACTAAAAATAAAATAAATAATTAATTTATAAAATATTACATAAACATAATATTATAGCAAAATTTTAAATAATTATTCCAATATTATAAAATCAAATATGCACTTGTCCCACATTATTACTTTTAATTATATAATTTTTAAATATAACTATTAAATACAATTATTATTATTAAATAGCCTATTCATTTAATTTTAAATTACTATGTTTAAAATTTACTTTAATCATTTATTTTTAAGACTTATTAAATCAGTATTTACTATAGCCAGTTTTCCCAACCATACAATCTTATAATGATTTTTAGTTAACTGTTTTCTTTCAAATACTAACATAATATTATACATCAATTATTTTACTTGCCCTAACTAGATTATTAAAAGATCATCAACATATAACATACATCATTCCCTTACTTAACTTAGATATTTAAAATTTTCCAGTAAATTGATCTAAATAATCCATCCTTACCTAAACAAAAAAGTACAATATATATATACAAAAAAAGACTTATAAATTGAATAAATAATATTATATTTCAACCAGAGGACTGGTTTTCATCAGTCCTCTGGTTGAAATATAATATTATTTATTGGATTTATAAGTCTTTTTTTTTGTTTTTATATATATATATATATATTGTGACAGTCAGTTTTAAATGACTGCCACAAAGTTGACTGCAAGCATTAGTTGCAATCCAAACAAACATACTATTATAATAAAAGGAGTGGTCTGTGCAGGTATACTATATTTAAAATAAATAGGATGAATGGGGAAAATACACCTATAAATAAACAAATGTGGACACCACATATAAATATGTATTTTGCTGTTAATAAATGCTACATGTTTTTTACTTATGATATGAATAAATATGGCAGAGGGTTAAAGAAATTCTTATGGGAAACTGAAATGTATTTGCAAATAACCCAACAGTAAACATATTTTATTTTGATTTTATTTTATTTTAGATTCTCAAATGTTGTATTTTTTTTTCTGTTGCTTGTTGAATATTCTTTTTGGAAAACTCAAAAACAATTTTTATGTGACAACAAGTATACAGTTTTATAATTTTTTTTTTACAACTTAATGTTCATGACCGCAGGCAAGACAATGACCTCTTTCTTTTATCGTATAATGTTTTTGGAAAACAAGTGTAGAAATTGTATCAGTGGTTATTTGGCTTGACACCTATTCAAAATTATTTAATTAGATAAATGTAATTTTACTTTATTGTTTAAAGAAATCAAGGGATTGGAATTTAAATGGTTGGTGAAATTCTGAAATTAATTAAAAGATAGCTAAAATTAAATCCATTGTTTGGACTTGTTTAATTAAAAACAGAAATGTAAAAGCAATAACTTGTGGAGGGAATGAGAGAATACACCCTGTAATGGGGGGGATGTGTAAAGGATGGAGGTGAAATTTAATTAGTTAGCTGGGTTACATTGGTTGATATTTGCATGGGCACTCTGACCTGTTCGCTTTCAGTTCACTGGATTATATTCATTGATACTCACACAGGCACTCTTACCCATTAGCAATATAGTTTCCGGAGTGTACTGACAAAGGAGAAGGAAAAAAAAGAATTATGAGTGTAAAAACTATTTATTCGGAATGCTGACCGTATTTTAAAAAGCGCAGACCAAGAAATATGATATTCATTGACTGAAAAAGAAAAATGCAATTGAAATTTAGGTTTTATATCGCTAAGGAAATGGAATCATGATTTATTCGTGATTCAGCAATGGATATGGAGTAGAAACCAAGTTCGGTACATTCGCACAGCTCTGAGTCCTACATAGCCACCCAGTGATGTGACTTTCCATTTCTGAAAGTGTAGCTGCTATGGACAACTTGCCAACCTCCGTATAGGCCCTGTGAAGTAATCACCTGCACAGCAGATATATATTACCCTCAAAATCATAGCCTGGAGAAGAACAAAGACTTCGGGGAAGTATTATTTATGTTTATATATATATATATATTTTATGTCTTATTATGAGTAATTCGTCATTTGGCTTAAATTGCTATTATTAAATAAGCCAATGAATTGCGTAATTCAGTCATTATTATATATCTGCTTTGCAAATGATTACTTCACAGGGCCTATATGGAGGTTGGCAAGTTGTCCATAGCAGCTACACTTTCAGAAATGGAAAGTCACATCACTGGATGGCTATGTAGGTCTCCAAGCTGTGCGATTGTACCGAACTTGGTTTCTACTCCATATCCATTGCTGAATCACGAATAAATCCTGATTCCATTTCCTTAGCGATATAAAACATTAGCTTAAATTTCAATTGTATTTTTTTTTTCAGTCAATGAATATCATATTTCTTGGTCTGCGCCTTTTAAAATATGTTCAGCATTCTGAATAAATAGTTTTTATGCTCATAATTCTTTTTTTTCCTTCTCCTTTGTCAGTACACTCCGGAAACTACATTGCTAATGGCTAAGAGTGCCTGTGTGAGTATCAACGAATATAATCCAGCGAACTCAAAGCGAATGGGTCAGAGTGCCCATGCGAGTATCAACCAATGTAACCCAGCTAACTAATTAAATTTCACCTCCAGCCTTTATACATCCCCCCATTGCAGGGTGTATTTTCTCATCCCCTCCACAAGTTATTGCTTTTACATTTCTGTTTTTAATTAAACAAGTCCAAACAATGAATTTAATTTTAGCTATCTTTTAATTAATTTCAGAATTTCACCGACCATTTAAATTCCAATCCCTTGATTTCTTTAAACAATAAAGTAAAATTTCATTTATCTAATTAAACAATTTTGAATAGGTGTCAAGCCGAGTAACCACTGATACAATTTCTACACTTGTTTTCCAAAAACATTATACGATAAAAAAAAGAGGTCATTGGCTTGCCTGCGGTCATGAACATTAAGTTGTAAAAAAAAAAAATTATAAAACTGTATACTTGTTGTCACATAAAAATTGTTTTTGAGTTTTCCAAAAAGAATATTCAACAAGCAACAGAAAAAAAAATACAACATTTGAGAATCTAAAATAAAATAAAATCAAAATAAAATATGTTTACTGTTGGGTTATATTTGCAAATAACCCAACAGTAAACATTTAGCATTTATTAACAGCAATATACAAATAACCCAACAGTAAACATTTAGCATTTATTAACAGCAAAATACATATTTATATGTGGTGCCCGCATTTGTTTATTTATAGGCGTATTATCACCATTCATCCTATTTATTTTAAATATAGTGTGTGTGTAAGCAACAGAGAAATATACCTGCACAGACCACTCCTTTTATTATAATACGTACATTTGTTTGGACTGCAACTAATGCTTGCAGTCAACTTTGTGGCAGTCATTTAAAACTGACTGTCACAATATATATAAAGTTGAAAGACAAAGGAGAAATAAATACTGACAAAAAAAGTTGTAAATATTTTCTACATTTTCCTGGAATAAAATAATAGCAAAAGATTAAATAATTTAAAATAGAATTTTATTATAAATTAACCTGTTAAAAAGGTCTAATTAATATTGTATTTTAATTTTGAAATTAAAAACAAGCATATTTTATATTAAAATAAAACTGATAATTGTAAACATTTCTATCATCTATTTTTAAAAATCTTAGTAGATTATACTTTGATAAAAATTCCAAAAGTAGTTTTTAGTTAAAAGTGATTTTTAAAGGGTAAAAAGATAAGAAATAACACTTTTTAATTAATATATTTTTGTCACCCCACTCTGTATATAAAAGAGTTGAAAAAAGAATAGAGGGGTATATAGTTGGTTGTTTTCAAATGAGTTGGATGGCTATAGTTAGTTAGTTGGTTTTCCAGAGTTGTACTGATAACTACCATAAATGAGATGTAGCTGAATTTGAGACTATAGATCCAAAAGTAGTCTACTAGTTCACTGTCCTTGAGTTTATATGCATCTAGAAGGAAAACCCAACTTTTTTATTCTCTATAGCTGACTGGCCTGAAGTCTAAGTGGAATCAATTGAATGTCAATAGTTACCTGGATTATACCTAATCAACAAGAATTGTTGCTGAAGAATTAGTTTAAACATATGCTGCTTTATCTGTATGAAAGAAACCACAGGTAAACATATCACATCATATTTATATAAAATGCAGTTGAAACTGGAGTGATGATTAATTATGCATATGCTTCTTTATCTGTATGCAAGGAACCATAGATGAATGTATCACACTGTATTTATATAAAGTGTGCCTGCTAAGTTCTTTTAAGTAATTCCTTAAACTGACATTTTTAAAAAAAGGTGAGATATATAATTAAGAATGGTAATATTTTAAATTGTTTATTGAAAAAAAAAGAAACATTTAAAATCTAAATTTAAGGATGGTTATAATTAATTAATCAACAATAATCCGGTAAAGATTGATTTTATTTTTTTCAAAAAAAAAAAAAAAAAATGAAAAAACGAAAAAAATATATCTGCTGGAGAATTTAACTTTTATCAACAGTCAAGGAATTGATATTATTTTTTTAAAAAAAGAAATAGACTTATGTTTAATAACTGATTTGTATATTTTTTATATACATACATACGTATAGGTGAATTTTATGTATTTTCAACATTGAATTAATTATGAAAAAAGATATTTTTAATAATTTTATTTTGATAAATTAAAATATGGTATAAATGACAGCATGCACATACATTTCTATGCGCACACAGATATGTTAATAAATATTTGTTTTTATATGATGACTGAAATATATTCACAAATGTATTGCACATCTATGTGCAAATACCAATGTGTGTCAGATAGACACTTATATTATTAATTTTAATCATTTATTGTATTTTTATGAAATTCAAATATGTTCATTTTTTAAATTATACCACATGAATGTGTATGGATATATATAGGTGTTGTATATTAGAACATATATGTAAACTACAATGTAGTAACTTAAATTTTGTATATTAATCAAAATCAGGCTTATATGTGTATAGCCTGATTCTGTAAGATTTTCATATCATTTTTTATACTTACTAATAAATTTGTATCTCATTGTTAAAATTATTTCAGTGAACTTGATTCTAAATGGGTTTTAGAATATTATATATTGCATCATCTCTTGATCACAGTATCTGTTATAGAGTTTATGTTTTCTGAACTAGATTCATGTGCAATGGTATGATATATAAAAGGGGAAGTATATTAGTATAGGCACATCCAGTTGAATTCTGGGTTGATGCTAATTTTTAAAGTCCATGCACTACATTTTATTTTGTTTAGTCTCTATTAAAAATTAAGTTTGTAGTTGACCAGTACATTGATAGTACTAAATGGCCAGAGCATTCATGATGGTCTGCATTTTTCAATATCCAAGATTAGTTTTTATGGTTGTATATTCTATGGATGATCATTTAGTTTGTGCAACCAAATTAATGGTTTAAATAATTGCCACAAGCTGGCAAAGGCTAAATAGTTAGCCTGATATCCATTTCAAATCCAATCACATGATTGATTGTTGATTTATTTTAATTATTGATCATTCATGATTATGGATAATTATTACTTATTTTTAATGTTGGTGAATTTATTTATAGTTAATTATAGTCACTCTAGTGTGTTAAGTCAGTTGATCTCTGGTAAAGAGTTCTCAAAATCTCTCATGCTCTTATAATATATAACATTACTTATATATTTTTTTGATATTAATAAGTTACTCTATTATTTTAATCTTATATCTTAAAATATTATACTTTAAATTTCATTATTTGAAATATCTTGTTGCACTTCCAAAGCAGTCATACATTTATTAGATAGCAGAAGGCAAGTTGCCCTGCATGGTAGAATGGCAATCTTTAGTCCTTGACATCAATAAACATCACATGATCACCATTTCTTATGCTTGCTCTTAACTGTTTTTGAATCTCTATGTATAACTAATATATATTATGTAGTGTTAAATATAAACATTATAAAAAAGTGTTTATGATATTGCAATAAACATGTAATTTAATATCCTATTTTATAAATTATTCATACTGTCTAATGAATGATAACATTAATTTAGCTATATCGTTTTAAATTATTATTACAAAATGTTGTCGAAATGTTTTTCTTCACCTGATCTAATTTTCTACAGTATAATCATTGTTATCGTTAATTTAGTTATATTTTTTAAAATCTTTTTTTATATAATATTTATTAGTTGTTTTCTTTATCTCATTTGATTTTATGCTACTAAAATTCCGTATTAAAAATAAAAGTATGTGAAACAAGATTACAAATGCTTTATACTATCAAACCTGAATGATTAGATAGTAATTAAATTTTTGCCGTCTGCAGTTTAATACAGAAATAATAATGGATTTGACAATTAAATTTCTTGGATTTAAACTAAGCAGTTATTTCTAACACTTGAATATCACATGCTTTCCTGATCAATTAACCATTTGATTATATTAATTAAATTCTCATTAAAATTAAAGTTTTATTTAACGTTAGTGTTTTCATTAATTAAAGTTCATCGTGATATATATCTAAAACTGTAAACTCCTGCCTAAGATGATAACGGATTGTTGCTTCATTGTAGTATTGACTAATTACATTTCTAACACCAGCATATTTTAATGGTAAATTCTGTATTCATGTTTGCAGGAGAAATTGTATCAGGACACTCAACTTCACTCCTTTCTAGAGTCTTCCAATTCCTTTTACATAACTGTCCAGCAGACATGAAAAATATTACTTCATAGAAAATACATAAATGGTTATTAAATAGGTCATACTCATAACTAACATATAATTTCACCAACTAAGATTTGCCTCAAATTAAAATACCCTTTTTGAAGTATATTGAAGGATTCTTTCAAACAATCAAATAATTAGGGTGTAAGAAATGAATTTCATGCAAGACCCCAAACATGTTTTTTTTTGCCACATCCAACAATAAAGCCATCTGGATTTGTGATTTTCCAAGATGTTAGTGGAGTATTTTCATGCCCACTTATAATTGCTGTTCTTATCTATTTCAAAATGGAATTTAAGATATTATGAATTATGTAAGTGCAGTCACATAAGATCATGAACCACACTATAAATCTACTAATAAAACCATCTCCTGAGTTGACTATGCATTTTTATAATGTTTATCTTTCATATTGCATTGCCAAGTCTATATAATATTAATATCATTTGGAAATATAAATATAAGTTCTGAAGAAGATTGCTGGGGCAATCGAAAATGTCAATAGTGAGTTGTAAAACAGCATTGTAAAAAGTCATAAAGAACATAGATGATATTAATATTATTTGCTAAAAGTTAATTTTTGTATTATGATCCCACATGCTAAGTAAACTTCTTTAGCATGCTCATGGCATGCTAATGATTTAAATTGTTGCAAAAGGTATTTATTATTCCTGAATTCAATTTATAAAAAGTGAATAAAAATGTTACACATGGTTTTAGGTCTATTGAAAGATTTTCTCCCCTTCCACAAGTCACAATCATTGCACTTTTCCGAGGATATTTTCTGCATTATGGTTAAAAAATTATTAAAACACTTACATAGAATCACTCTTTACAATATAGAAGCTTAGCAAAGATAATTCCATTTCATTATCCATAAATTCATGCAATGGTTTAAATATTTTTGTCTTTATATTGATAGTAATTATATTAAAATTATTAAGATTAGTGATGGGAAATGCCATGCAAAGTATTACTTCATTAGTCTTTGTGTTTTTAATCTGAGATTTAAATCAGAGTGAAGCTTCAAAAAGTGCTTCCAATAGTCAAAAATTTCTTAAATATGCTTAAAATTATTATTGATAGTTATCGCTCATTATGGCATTCAGTCTAATATTGGTTAATTATTAAATATTGAAACGAAGTCCAGAACCTAGTTTTATCATATAAATATTTAATGTAATGATCATAGTAAAACAAAAATAATCCATTAATCTTACTCTTGCTGAAGAAACTGTCATATATTTATAAATGATGAACAATTGATTTACTTTTTATTTATTTGCTAGAATTTATTTTTTGACCTAATTAAAGAAATGTATATCATCTAATAAGTTATTATATATCTGAGCTAACTACTTACCACAAATAAAAATAGCTTAGCCAAAAAGAAGTATAAATTGAAAAGTTTTATTAAGCAAAAGAATTGCAAATAAAAGACAAGATGCTGGCATTCTGGGATGACTTGCCCATGTATAGACGGCAAATGATCTCAATCTCCAAGATCGAAAACAACTTTGAAATCTATCCGATAATCAGCAATCCTTCACATTTATGCATTACAACAAAAAGAATGATCTTTTTGGGAGTCATGGCAAATTTTTAGACATGTTGGAGCATATATGACTTTAATAGTATTAGAACAGGCAAAATTCTCTATACATATTTCCACCCAGTGCAAGCCAGAGCAATCAATGGATTGCAGAAGGCTATCCCCATCTAGCGCCTACTCATACAATATCCCCAGACTAGTTTCTGGCTTATGACCTTTGTCAGTGAGGAGCCTTGGATCTGAGAGCACTGCACTTAGATCTTAGGATCTAATGCAATCCTCCAGCAGCCAACTTTTATCTCTACTTAACTACAAAACCATGAGTCTTAAATTTAACACACTATAATATTTTCAATCCATGCTCATTAGCTTATATAGTCATATAGTTCTTTATTCTGGCATACATTGATTATTCTGGCTTGAATTGAGTGGCAATACTTATAGAGAGTTTTATCTGTTTTAATAACAGTTATAAGCAAGCATAAGAAATGGTGATCATGTGATGTTTATTGGTTTAATAGTATTAGCTAATTTAATTTTTTTAAAGATAACTTCCATTCCTTGGAATATAATTATAAATAAATTTATTAAAGACATTTCCTTCAACCAATCATTATATTCCTTTCAAAATTACTATCATTTCATGAGCAGGACATTTATTATTTTTGCCATCAATTATTAAATTTATCCATTGCTCTATTCAATTCTATCATTCTATAAATCTTCTCTTGAATTAATAGTTTTAACAATGTGGATTAATTCACTTTTAACTCTCAAGTTTTTAATTTTATGCATATGTCATATTAGTCAATAATTTATTAAGCCAATCTACACAGGGCCAACTTTGAGAACAAAATGCAATTCAATGTAGATGTTAGTGTCATATTAAGCTTAGTTCAAGCTTATATTTTCAAAGCTGGATCACTAATTACTCATTTTTAATAATCTTATGGATAATCAAATTCTTTTTTTTTTTTAAGTGTCATAGCATCGGCCGGGATGCGAACCCGCAACCCGGGCAACTGCCTGCAAGTGCAAGGCAGTCGCGCTGACCTCTCGACCACCAATGCAAGACTTCAATAATATATAAAATGAAAAATGTATAACATTTTAAATCATTATATTTAAATAATGTGCAAAGTCAAAGTAATATTCTAGTATTAAGCTGATAAAAATGTATTATCTTTTTACCTGTTATGTACTTTCTTATATAGAAAATCAATCTAAATAATTTCATCTGAAAAAACAAAATTGAATTCAATATGGATTTTAACAATGCTTAATTAAGTGTAACCCAGAGTTATGTAAATAAATATGATTACATAATATTTACTCTCTAAGCTTTCTGATATTAAATATTATCAAAGAATTTAAGCATCTAAACATTTATTAAAAGTACATTTTTAATAAATCTGCTTTGGAAATATCAATTTGAGTCAAATGTTTTAGGCATTAATAATATCTACATTAAATTGAATTTTGCCCTCATATTTGGAATTGTCTAGATTAGCTTTCTATGTAAGAACTTAGTCCATAACCAAAAGTGGATTCTAATTTTGTCAGCATATAATCTAGGTATTACTAATGCAAGAGTTTGCACACAATTTATATAATGCATTTAAATTATCTTTACTTCAGATACAATTATGTAATATTTCATACTATAAATTTCCGATATTATTTAAGATCTAACGAGTTTTTTTTCAAAAGTTAACCTTGATAATGGTGGATGCTAGTTCGTCGAAATATCGGTGTTTAATGGAAAATAATACATGGTACAGCCCAAAAAGTTATAATTTATCTACATCATACAACTGTGAAAACATTAAATAAATAAATAAATATATATATATTGTGTCACAACAAATTGTAAAAGAACTAGAAAGAAACAATATGGGATAGAGGGTAAAAAAATGTAGAGAAGATTGATAATACATAAAAATGGTGTTGATATATATTAAAATTGCCTTAAATATATAATTTGAGAAAAACAAGTTTCTGCAATATTTTCTCGTAAAAATCAGGAAGAAGTAGACATTATTTAGCAGACTATCCTATCATCATATGGTGCAAGTTTTTGTGGTTTTCTTTCATTGTTTTATCTTCAATGTAAAAATATTTAGTCACCTATTTAGTTACTTATAATTACTGTATTATTAGCTGGTTTATTCGTGGGCCTAAAATTTTTAAGCTTACTTGGAAACTAACCATCTAAAAAAATTTCAAACCTCAATTTACAAACATGCTAGTTAAATACATTATTCACTATATCATTAAACTCTTTAAAAACATATATTTGAAGAGTTTATTATTCAAAAAAGTATGTCATTAAATTGATTACATATTGGATTAATTGTTATTTATATATAATGTCTAATATATAAACTCGTAGGTATCTATATAAAAATTTAATTCATTTAGTTATTTTCTTATATATTCAAACCTCTTTGAAGTTTCTGAAATGATTAAACATTTACTAATAAATTATTATAATAACTCTTGTTCAAAAGCAACCAAAGTAAATTTATCAGCAATAACAAACAATGTTTTAAATCATACGTTTTTTCTTTATGCAGTGTCATTTAGAAAGTCTACAGAAATATAAAATCAGCACTTCAGAAATTAATTTTATAAATACATTAATAGCTTTGAGCAAATTATAAAAGCATTCTGGATTTCAGTCTAATATTAGTAATGACATCCCACATTAACATTTATCAATATTTCTAGAACTTTATTAATATTCAGAGCAGGTATAATCAATTATCAGCAGATCACGTGATTGCGAATCTCGTACTAAATCCTACCACAGATTAGCCTTAAAAAAAGAAAAGAAAGAAACAACAACGTAACTTTTGTTTAAGAATATTATTTGGAAATATCATTTTATATCTTTTAAATAAACATTCAAATTAATTTATTTTTCCCGTGCAAATTTAAACTGAATTATAATCTTGTTTTTACAATTATTGTGCTAATTATACTTAATAATTAAAAATAATAATAACTTGAACAAATAACATATGAAAATAGCATTAATTTCTTATTTAGTATCCACAATTTAGGCCTTTATTCATTAAAAAAAATAATTCTGCAAAAAAACAAAAAAACAATGGGCTTATTTGACATATATATGCATATATATTTACAATGGCTGCAGAAAGGAGTTTGCTATTAACTGAAAGGAGACCTTTTGATTCCTCTTGGAGATCTTAAAAGAACAGAGCAGGGCAAATTAATAATGTCCACTCCATACGTTCTTGTCGTTGCAGCTGTTATTACTATGTGATTATTTTTATAGTATACGAACATGAATGGGCTGCTCACCAACACCCATTAGCCAGCATTGTGAGTTTATTGGCTTTTTACCTCTGAGTTCAAGATCAAAAAACACCATGGTCTTTCTTCTCAGTGCCCGATAAGGCAGAATGAATGTTTGTGTAAATGGTAAATATTTTCCCAATGCATATATACAATTATGACAAAAATAAAGCATGGCCTTTATTCCCAGGAGACTGTAAAGTCACCAACCAAGGCAGCAGTTGCTGGCCGAAGGCAGAGGGTGCTAAGAATCCCCTGATTGCGGACCCAGGCTGTCATTTGATGATGACTTTTTATTTAGGTACTTACAACTGCAGATCACTTTCAAGTGAAAAAAGATTGCAAGAATTAGAAGAAGAATTGTCTTATATTAAATGGGACATTATTGGACTTTGTGAAGTTAGAAGAAAAGGAGAAGAGACAATTGATTTAAAAAGTGGACATATACTCTATTATAAAAGCACAAATATTGGAAATACAAGTGGAGTAGTATTCATTATAAATAAAAAGTGGAAGAACAATATTGTGGAGATAGATGGTGTATCGGATAGAGTGGCAAGATTAGTTATACAACTTAATAGCATATACCAAATGCAGATAATTCAGGTTTATGCCCCAACAAGTTCTTATAGTGATGAAGTAGTAGAAGATTTTTATATGGATGTACAAAAGGCTTTTGATCAGAGTAAACAACATTTTAAAATTGTTATGGGAGATTTTAATGCTAGAATTGGTAAACAAATGAAAGATGAAAGTGCTGTAGGTAATTTTGGTTATGGTAATAGAAATGAGAGAGGACATGGACTTGTGGCATTTGCAGAAAAAGAAAAACTTTATATTATGAATTCTTCTTTTTGAAAAAAAATGTTAAAAGAAAATGGACATGGAAGCATCCAAATGAAGGTACAGCAGAATTGGAAAATATCTTAACTAACAGGAAATACATATTTCAAGATTGTAATGTTCTTAATAAATTTAACACAGGAAGTGATCATCGATTAGTAAGGTGTAAGATATGTGTTAAAGTAAAACTGGAGAGACAAAAATTATTAGAAAAACAGTATTTACAGTTGATATTCCTAATCTTCAGAAACATTCTAATGAATTTAAATTAGAACTTACAAATCGGTTTCAAGTATTAGTAGATTTTGAACAGATTTGAATAAAATTAATATGAAAATAAATGATACACTTTTAAAAACTGCAACAAAGATAGCTGGTAGAAAAAAGAAGCAATTGACCAATAAAATTTCTACTTAGACTAAAGAATTTATGAAGAAAAGAAGGAATATAAAGATATACAAAAATGATGCATTAAAAGGAATTGAATATCTTGAATTTTTTAAAATGGTGTGGAAAAGAGTTGAAAATGATATAAGAAAGTATAACTGTGAACTAACAAGGAAAGCTGTAAAAGAAAATAAAAGTCTCAAGAATGTAAAACAACATTTTGGTATTGGTAGGAAATTTATATCTGCAATAAGAAAAAAAAGATGGAATTATTACTAAAAAGAGAGATGACATCATGAAATTGGTAGAAGTAAATAAGAATTATATAGTAATAAAGAACAAGTACCTCCTATATTTATTACATCTTCCAAATTGCCCAGAATTTTAAATGAAGAAGTGAGACATGCAATTAAATGTATAAAGAAAGGAAAGGCTCCAGGTAATGATGGAATTATAATTGATATATTAAAAGAAACAGGTGAAGAAATAGAATTTTTTTTAGCAAAGTTATATACCAAATGTCTAAATGATAAAGATGTACTGGATGATTGGAAGAATGCAGTAATAATATTAATATTTTAAAAAGGTGATAAAGAAGGTATTAGAAATTACAGACCTATCAGCCTTTTATCAGTTTTATATAAATTTTTTACCAAGATAATTACAACTCGTCTACAGAGAACATTGGATTTCTACCAACCAAGAGAACAAGCTGGATTTAAAAGTGGTTTTAGTACTGTAGATCATATCCAGGTATTGAGAGAAGTTAAAGAAAGGACAAATGAATATGTGTTGTCATTATGTTTTGGATTTGTAGATTATGAAAAGGCATTTGATTCTATAAACATTTCTTCAATGATTAAAGCATTGGATCATCAAGGTATAGATCCAGGATATTGTCATATTTTAAAGAATATTTATAAAAATGCAACAGCAACAATTAGATTACATAATGATACTGGGAAAGTCAACATTGAGAAAGGTATAAGACAAGGTGACTCTATATCTCCAAAACTTTTTACAGCAGTGCTGAAAGAAGTATTTTGTGGATTAAAATGGGAAACTAAAGGAGTGAAAGTAAATGGAGATTATTTAAGTCATTTAGATTTCACAGAGGATGTAGTTGTTTTTGCAAATAATGTTTCAGAGCTGCAGGAAATGTTGCAGGAATTATCAGATGAAAGTAGGAAAGTAGGACTAAAGATAAATATTAAAAAGACTAAAGTAATGTTTAATCGATTTGCTCAAACTAGGAAAATAAAGATTGATTATGATGAATTAGAAAAAGTTAACAGTTACAAATACTTTGGTCAGATTATTAATACAGATCTAAAAATAATGGAGGAAATTAATCATAGAATTTAACTTGGTTGGAGTGCTTTTGGTAGAAATAACTTGATACTAAAAGGAAATATGCCTATGTGTTTGAAAAGGAAAGTTTTTAACAAATGTGTTTTGCCAGTTCTTACTTATGGATCTGAGACTTGGACACTTAATAGAAGAGCAATACAGAGACTTCAGACCACTCAAAGAAGTATGGAGAAATGTATGTTGGGAGTAAGAAGAAGAGATCGAAAATGCAATGTGCGGGTAAGAGTACAAACAGGTGTTACTGACCTCATTGAAAAAATTAAAAGATTGAAGTGGAGTTGTGCTGGACATATTGCTAGAAAAGATAATAATAGATGGACAATTGAAATTTTAAATTGGATTCCAAGAGATTGTAAAAGACCCAGAAAGAGACCACATGTGAGATTGATGGATGAAATAAGAAAGGGTGCAGGGGTGATGTGAAAAAGAGAAGCTAAAGATCAGAGAAGATGGATTAAACTTGGAGAAATCTTCATCCTGCAGTGGATTGATAATGGTTGATCATGATGATGATGATGATATATTTACAATAAGATTTCAAAATCTGTATAAGTACATATCTGCCTAATAGAGCTAAAAGTAGTTTTTTTTTTTTTTAGAAAGATCAATAGGAAAGTAATAAATAAATATAATTAATTATTTTGAATAACCAAAATGATTATGAAAAATAAATTGATATAAAAAGAAAATTGTGGCAGAAATAAAATTAAACCGTTCTGACATAATAGATGTGATGTAGATTAATAATAGATATGATGTAGGAATTGCTGTGTAAGATTTAACATACGGAATTGATACATTATGTGTTTTGGAGGGAATTATAAAAAAAGTAATGCAACATAGTTTGAAAGAAAATACTAATGTTTAATAGATTGCAATTTAAGACACAGTTATAGAATAGTTAAAATAATTTTTAATTAATTAAATTTCAAGCAGAGAAAAGGCAAACATGATAGATAGCCAAGACAATATGATATTGTAGAGAATTAGAAAAAAAGTTTTACAATGATTTATTTAAATGATAAGTGAAATAAATGTTTATAAAAAATATTAACTTTACAGTAGTATAGTTTGGAAAAGAGTAATGTTATTATTAATAAATGAAGATTAGAAGATAAAAGACCGATATATTGGAAACATAAATATGCAAGAATATTTGGCTTAAGAGGAGTGATTCACTTTATGATTATAAGAACAAACTATTCTTCAACATTTAAACAATTGCACTAGAAACAAAAGAATATATTTATAAATGAAATAAGCAAGAAAATTTGTTTTATAGATACTTTCTTTTAGAAAAGATAGAAAATAATAAATATATAGAAAAATAACAAAGAAACAGTGAGAGATCTTTATGCTTATTGAATCAGAATTTTTTTTTACTTCAAAAAAATAAGCCATATCTTACTGCATATCATTTTCTTTACTTTTTGTTAAAATATGCATACAAATACCTATGTGAAATAGTTTAAGCTAAGATTGTAATGAGTATGATAATTAAACTAATGACAATAAAAACACTGGACAAAGAGAAATATTTGTGTAATTAGAATGGAGAGAAAAGTTGAAATTATGATAAAATTTATATACTTAAAAACAAAAAATCTTTTTTACTTCCCAAAGATGAAAATACTTTTTATGTTAAATCCAAATATTTTTTGTAAATTTTTATCTATAAAACTTTTAATGATATGCAATTTAATTTTTTAAATGTCATATAAAAAAAGCAATAGATTTATTGTTTACAAAATAGCTTTATTAGATTTTCTGGTGTACTTTGTTGCCTAAGATCTCATTTAAAAATCCATTGATAATTGTGTAATGATGTGCCATTAGTTTTGATATCAATTTTCTATGTTAGAAATATCCTGATAGAAAGATTTACTTTTTCATTGCTTATTGCACTTAGATATTGTTGAAAAAATATTCAAGTGAAAATCCAAAAAGAAAAAGAAAATCTTTCATAATTTTTGTATTGTATTACTTATAGAATAAACATCACATGATCACCATTTCTTATGCTTGCTTTAACTGTTATTAAAACAGGCAAAACTTAAGAATATCACTACTATTTCAAAATAGCTTACAGTCATCTAATTTTTTAAAATATTTATGCAAATATCCATTCAAACTATGTTCTGCAGTCTTTTCAATGTCATTGAAGTCTTCTTCAAATCTTTTATCTCTTTAACAATCGATTTTGTTGTCTGAAAGTCTATAAAAATATTTTTAATCTCGGAAAACTTACTTTTAAATTATGTAAATAACTTTCTGTTTTATTAATTTCTTTAGCAAAATCTTTCATAAGTCTTAGCATAAAATGCAAATAAATAAAGCACATTGTTTCAGGCGCAACAAATAGGATATTTACTTTATTTTTTGGGCCTGGATGAAATCTTTAAATTAGTGGCTTTGTTCATCTTTATTATTTAAGTCCTATGAAAAAATAACAATTTTTGGTTTACTCTAGCCCAGCCAAGATGAAAATGGGCTGTATCTAGTCTACATCGTGTCAATGAATCCTTTTTAAAAATAAATTTATATTGCTGTCTGATTGTTTAATTATTTGTAACATGAGTAGTAGCCATAATAATATTTCTTTTATAAAAAAGTCAATTTTGTATTTTAAGCAAGAACTCATATAAAAAATATTTTTTATTAATTTTCTTCCAAAGCATAAATAAGCTTGTGGTTAAGACCTGTAGAGGTCCCTACCTTCGCATTTTTAAGCGCATATTCTTGAGGTTTATTGCCTTAGTAAATATTAAATTCATTGTTTAGGGAAAGCTTTTTTATTTAAAAAAGAAACATTAAGATCATTTTGTTATTTTAGATCTTAACTTTTTAATTTTAAACCGAAAATTTAATCTATTTTTTTTTAATAAACTCACAATATAGTCATTTTGATTTATTTTTAAAGAGATTGGAGAAAATAAATTACAGCTATGTAAAAATGATAAACAGCAGCTTATTAAAAATTATAAATAAGGAACAATTTTAATAACAATTATACATTAAAGTATTATTTACTAAGGCTGTAAACCTCAAGAATATGCACATGAAAATGTGAAGGTAGGGACCTCTACAGGTCTTAAACACAAGCTTATGCTTTGGAAGAAAAGAGAGGAACGCTTCTTTACTTCAATCTACTTTCTATGTGAATAGATAAGACTGAAGTGGTTAGATTTGAGAGCATGAAGCTATTCAATACTTCACTGATTAAGTCCACAATTCCTATTACACACTAGTACTCATGAAATCTTTTTATTTTTGAGTATAAGATCTTTCCATTGACTCATTGTAAATTGAAAGATTTTATGAGTACTAATGTTAATAGGAATTGTGGATTTAATCAGTAAAGTATTGAATAGCTTCATGCTCTCAGATCTAACAACTTCAGCTTCACCTATTCATATAGAAAGTTGGTTGAAGTAAAGAAGGGTTCCCCTCTTTTCTTTCAAAGCATAAGTTTGTGTTTAAGACTTGTAGAGGTCCCTAACTTCACATTTTCATGTGCATATTCTTGAGGTTTACAGCCTTAGTAAAATATTACATACGTAATCAATATGCATTTAAATAAATTTATAATTAAAGTATTGTATTATGAATAAAATTCAACATACCTGTTGACCCTTATCATTTGCAAAATATATGTGTTTATATATTTATATAAGTTTGTCTGAAGGTTTGTAATAATGGCATTTTACTTGCAATTATATGGTAGAGTATTTCAACCATCCAATTGCATTGTTAAATGTTATTGCAGCAAATTGAAACTTTAATTTTTCTAAATACATTCATTTGTTCACAATAATCAGAGGTGATATTCAAAATGTTTAACAATGGGTAGGATGTAAATAAATAATATTTGCTATATTAATATTATTTTCAGTTTTATTGAGAGATTGTAGAAAGCTTATTATAATTAATCACTCAAAAATATTCAATGTTTTTATCAATAGTATGCACACGGAATACAACAATCATACTTAATTTAATAACTTCCATATTACACTTTGATTTACACTTGGTATATTGGGAATTTTTTGTATCACGTGGTTATCCCTAACTAAATGATGTTCTTGTCTCAGCCAGGATTTAACATGCGGAATGGAGTCTCAAATTCTTCTAAAGATTTTCCCATCAAATTTATTATCATTAAATGACTTATTATATTGACTAGTAAACTATTTCTTTTCACATCAATTATGTTATTCCTCACACTAAATCCTCTTTCAGCTTCTGCTGAGTTCATAGCAATTACATTTAAAATTCTTTTAGCTGTCAAAATACTGTTTGGAAAATTTTTCTGTTTTATATCTCTGCTATCAATAAAAATTGTTAACCAAACATGTGAATTTTATTACTTTATTTAATTTTTTAAATGGTGTAATCAATTTATTATTTTGTCAGGATTGATTTAACAACAGGTATAGAAAACTTTAAAATTTTTAACAAGTATGGCCATACCTGTGCATACCTGCTGACTATCATCCCTGGTTATTGCATGGATGCTAGTATAGAACATATTGCTTTAAATAGTATTTTCCTCATCTTTTTTTTATATGGTCAGTGATAGCTGATATGAGAATTGTTGATTATGATTTTCATGAATATTGAATTTTAAGTGCCATTATAACCAATTAAACTATTGTTGTTAAAGGTAATGGCCAGTAGTAAATATATACTTATCTATGAGGGACCTTGAGATTATTTTTCAACAGCAAGTTAATGAGTTGTTTCTAAACATTATGGATATTTACACTAGTTTAACTTATGGAGCTATTTATCAGTGTTACGTAAGCAACTTTTTAAAATTATATTTTTTTTGTCCATCTCCGCTCAATATTAGTGAGTTTTTCAATTGAATATAAGTTCCCCATTACTTGCATAGTGTAGTAGTTTACTTATATCTGTTTCTTTTTTTCTCTTTAGTTACAGTTTTATGGGTTTCTTAAAATTTTTAATAGTTAACTAGTTTCATTGATATATATTCTATAGTCACATGATCTATTTTAGATGTAGTTTGTATAGTATTAAAAAATTTAGTATAGTAGAGATTAGAATTTGTCATAATGTGTTATGGCTTGGTAAACTGTTCTGATATATTGACTGTAGATTTGTTTTAGTTGCCTGATATCTCTGGTGTGTATGAATATACTACTGATACACCAACCTATTAGGCAGAGAAAAGTAAATACTACTACTACTGCTTCTGCTGCTGCCACTGCCACCACCATCACTACCATTAGTAGTAGTAGTAGTCAGTAGTAGTAGTAGTAGTAGTAGTAGTAGTAGTAGTAGTAGTAGTAGTAATAGTAATAATAATAATAATAATAATAATAATAATAATAATAATAATAATAACTGAAACACAGGCTTATTACATACCTGTGTCTATATATGTAATATAGGGTATATGAGCACAGACTTTCAGATGACCCATCACTCTCCACTCTATCTAATAACACTGATACACTCAAGCACACATATCCTGAAAAGATAAATAATTTAATATATAATAATAATAATAATAATAATAATAATAATAATAATAATAATAATAATAATAATAATAATAATAATAATAATAATAATAATAATAATAATAATAATAATAATAATAATAATAATAATAATAATAATAATAATAATAATAATAATAATAATAATAATAATAATAATAATAATAATAATAATAAAAAATATCAAAGAAACTATAAAGATATAGATGATATATGTAATCTTTGCCATAAAGACTCCAAGACACAAAACCACCTTTTTTCTCACGCCCAAGTCTAGAAAACATTCGTGAAATTATTAGCACTTCACTCAAGGATAAAAAAATCAATATGAAAACCCTTTTTGATTTTTTTAAAAGGGGTATCTTTGCTGAAATAAGAATCTGCACATTTACACTCTATGCCTTATGGTGTACAAGGTGTAATTTCATATACAATTATAAGCCCAGAAGACATTCAAACACATTCAGAAATAAACTGCAAACCATACATGAAAGAGACATGAAGATTACAGATCATACTAAATACATTGACACATGGAATATACAAGAACTTATATAAAAGCACTAACAGAAAAACCATATCTAACATGGACCCTTGGACCAGTTCTGAAGTCAACTGACATAAATTAGACACATTCCTGCTTTGGTGTAATTGAAGTATATCTAATTGTATATAATCATATGATTGAGTGATTATCATTCACTTTGTTGAACTGTTTCTTTTTTCTTAAATACTTATAGTTTGATAACACATACAATCACTGATCAAATCATTGTACATATGTAGTTTTGTCAACCAATTTATATATAAGAACTATGTTGTCAAATGTAACTTGTATAACCTTTTAGAATACTAATAAAGCTTATCCTTTGAAACATAATAATAATAATAATAATAATAATAATAACAACAACAACAACAACAAAAACAACAACAACAACAACATCAACAACAACAACAATAATAATAATAATAATAATAATAATAATAATAATAATAATAATAATAATAATAATAATAATAATAATAATAATAATAATAATAATAATAATAATAATAATAATAATAATAATAATAATAATAATAATAATAATAATAATAATAATAATAATAATAATAATAATAATAATAATAATAATAATAATAATAATTCAATTCATTTAATTCAATTCAATTCATTTATTTACTACAAAACTACAGCATAAAGCCAATTACAGTATTGCACCATAACAAATATATAAATACATAAATAGTTTAAATGACAAATTATTAATATAATTATGTGCCATATTTCAATAAAAGATAATTAACACATTTAAAAATCTAAAGTAAAATTAAATATCAGC
This sequence comes from Epiperipatus broadwayi, assembly GCA_028023455.1. NCBI lineage: Eukaryota > Metazoa > Onychophora > Udeonychophora > Euonychophora > Peripatidae > Epiperipatus > Epiperipatus broadwayi. The sequence goes on from JAQFVV010013365.1 coordinate 102,355, forward strand.
ATATAAACAATTATTATTAAAACATTAATAATAACAAATAAATAAAAGGGATAAATATAAAGGGAACAAAATAATAATAATAATAATAAAACAATTTAAATATATATATAAACAAAATCAAGTTAAACCAATCAAATATGACATTTAAATTTAATAACATAACAAAATTGATTATAATCTAAATTGAAGTAATTATTATTACTACAAATCTGATTATATAAATATGGCAGTCTAAATAAAGGAGAAAATCTAAGAACATTGGGATGACAAGTTTTAATGTAACAAACAGAAGCAGACCGAGTATCATGCACATGAGATCTAATTACAACAGTAGAAATTGTGTCAGATAAAAGAACTATTTTATTAACAAGTTTATAAAGATATTTAAGATCTCTATATTGTCTTCTAGAAGAAAGATGAACAACAGTTTTATTTCCCAAAGAAACATATTTAAAAAGATCTTACGACGTCACTGATTGTAATAAGTTACATCCCTGTTTAGAGCTAGGATTCCAAATGACTGAACAATATTCAATGATGGGAAGAACCAATGATAAAAATAATTTAAATTTTGTATCACCACTGAAATGATGACCAAACCTTAGAATAGTACCTATAATTTTTAAAGCTTTACCAATAATCATTTCCAAATGAGGAAGAAAGGATCCATTACTAGAAAATATAACTCCCAAATGCTCTTCCGATTCAACAGAAATAATTTTGTGACAATTAATAAAATAAGAAAAATGCAAAACTTCAGATTTTTTAGAATACGAGACTAAGGAACATTTACTGAAATTAACAATCATATTATTTAAATCACACCAAGCACTAAAATTATCTATATCCTTTTGAAGAAGAGTGCAATCAAACACAGATGTGATTCTTCTAAAGATTTTACAGTCATCTGCATAGCACAAAAGATAAGAAGATTTTAAGCAATCCTTAAGGTCATTCATATAAATGTTAAAAAGCATAGGTGCTAAAATACTACCCTGAGGAACTCCAAAATTACATTTAAAATTAGATGAAATAGTATTATTAAATTTAATATATGCAGTACGACCATGAAGAAAGGATTGAAACCAATAAACAAGCTTAGTAGAAAAACCCATTTGATATAATTTGTGAAGAAGAATACTGTGGTCTACTTTATCAAGAGCTCTTGATAGATCTAAAATAAACAACATCAAGTCTCTGCTGGTCCTCAATTGCATGAGCTATATGATCATAAATTGTTAACAAATTAGTTTCTACGGATCTATTAGGTATAAAACCATGCTGTGAAGAAGAAATGAGTTTACTAACATCTAAAATAATTTTATTATAAACACACCTCTCAAAATTCTAGCAATAGTATGTAAAACAGAAATAGGTCTATAGTTATTAAGACAATCACGTGAACCATTCTTAAAAATTGGGACCATTTTGGCACACTTAAGCACATTAGGAAAACACAAGAATTCAGTGATAAATTAAAAATAAATGCAAGAGGAACTGCAATAAATTCAGCTAGCCCTTTGTAAATAAATGAAGGAATATTATCATTTCCCAAACTAGAATGAATTTTAAGTTGCTTAATAGCCATAACAACATCATCCTTAGAAATATGGTCAATCATACAATGAACAGTTGAAGAATTACAAAATAATGCAATATTTGAAGATATTGCATCATGTGATGAATATACATCAGCAAAATGTTTTGAAAAGTCATTTGCACTTAAAGTGAAACCATGAGTAGCTTGAACCTTTTTTAATAATAATAATAATAATAATAATAATAATAATAATAATAATAATAATAATAATAATAATAATAATAATAATAATAATAATAATAATAATAATAATAATAATAATAATAATAATAATAATAATAATAATAATAATAATAATAATAATAATAATAATAATAATAATAATAATAATAATAATAATAATAATAATAATAATAATAATAATAATAATAATAATAATAATAATAATAATACAACTTCTCATCTGACAATGGCAAATAATCTTTTAATGCATTTAGTATAAGAATTGTATGTTGAGTAACAAATGATTAATCTTGTTCTTAAAAGGAAAATATGCAAAAAATCAAGATGATTTTCATAGATTAGTTAATAAAATTTCAATTATTTGTTGCTTTTGATAGCAAAGTCTTGTTAATAAGAATATAATCTTAAATTTAGTATTCATAAATTTAGTTACTAGTTCATTTCATATGTACATCAAAATGTACATTTTTATACTAAGCAGTGTGATATTGAAGCTGTTAAATGTAATTGAAAAAGTATAATTTTTTTTTCTAAATCATTTTTAAATATTTAAAAATAAAATTTAACAATTAAACTAAATAATAAAAGTAGTCATCCATATAATTATAAGTAATTACTTATGATTAAAAATTTGGAGATAATAATAATCATAGTAATTATATATTATTTTTTAATAAATAATTTTATCTAAACATTAATTTATTACAAAAAGCAGTTTATTTGTTTAATTTTATTTTTAAAAAATAAATAAAATGCTATATTTTAATTGAAGTCTAAAAATGTTAAAACTTTTCTAAAAGTCTTACTAAAATTGCAGTCAAATAAAACAAAAACTTCTCTTATTAAAAAATGAGAAGAAAAAAAAGATTTGGGGTCGAACTTAGTCATTTCTAAATTTACAAAAGAAAACAGAATTATTTTAAAATTATAAAAAAAAAATACAAAGGTGAAATTTTTTTAAAATAAAATAATAAAAATGTCATTTCAAATTTTTAAAAAATATTCATGCAGAAAAATATTGTGCTATTGATGTGATTTATCAATGACAGATATGAAAAAAATAATTTGAGGAATGAAGCATAGAATTTTTTAAATGATACTGTTCTCTTTACTTCTTCAAGTGTTATTGATCTGAATAGCAACATTAGTAATATGGCAATTAAACTGTGATCTTTAAACATATCAATACTCAATTTAAAATGATGCTCTGATCAATTAAATATTCTTGTGATATCAAATATGGTTCATTAATAACAGAGATCACCTAAATTATTGGATTAGTATTAATTCAGTTTTTATCATCTGCATCACTTTCATTTAATTGCCAGCATTTATAGTTACATACCCTGAAGAATGTGATCTTGGAAATATAGTACTAGTGTAAAACTAGTCTTATAAATTATAGATTATTGTATTTCATGTACTTTATTATTATTAAGCTCCATGTTTGTGAAAACTGCCTGGTTTTCAAATATTTACGTATGAAGCTTGTATACTGCTCATTCCTCTTCTATGTATATAAATGGATAAGATCCTATACATGAAGAATCAGAGCGACTTCAGGTCAACATGGGCATGACAATAATGTTGGCATCAGCATGGAATTTGAGCTTTCCATCATCAGATTTTCAAAAAGTTAGAGTAGATTGAAACCTGTCCATTAAAGTGTAAAGATTTGCTATCTTAATATAAACTGAGCACTGATTATATATGAGTGTGGGAGATGATAATGTGGGCCAACTGATGACTGCTGGTTTAGCATGAAATATATATATTGCTGATTATTTATCTTTTCTACATGTGTGTGGTCATGGATATCAGTTTATGATGTAGTGTGGATAGTTGGTGGATGCTTAAAAGTCTGTGTTCAAATCCTCTATATTTATTATGTTGAAGTGATATTTTTTTGTATCTTCCAAGACATAAATATTAGCTTTATTGTGATTTTTGAGTTCTCTCCATGCCACTAGTAAGTCAGATGATATTTTAATAGTTATAAATCATTTTGATATGTTCTTAGCAACAAATGTGAGAAGCCCATCTTTTGGTGATCAACGATTTTATATTCAAAATGAATCTTATAGCATTTTTAATATCTTAAGATTAATTCACTATATGCATAGCTGAAGGAATTGATGATGATTAGTAAATGTTTCTGCATGGCACATACAAAATGAAAATGTAATTGGAATAAAATTAATAACACACTGCAATGTTTTTAACAAATTGACACACATTAACTATTAACATTTATAGCAACTCCAGTCAAAGGCTTCTTAACATACAGAACTCAACTTTTGCCAAGATTGGTTTAAATATCTTCTAAGCTAAACAATATGATACTCTGCTTAAATTATGATTCTCGGTTGTTTTTCTGTCTGTTTTGCATTAATTTTAAAAAATAATATTCATTTTATATTAATATATTAATTCCTATGATATTCTATTAAACAATCATTGCTTTTATGTATATATAATAAAATAATATAGTCTTATACTTTATTTAATTTTTTTTGTAGTTGTGATTCTCTAGCCATCTTCAGAATTTCACAATCCTTTTAAACAATAGATAATAATCTGAAGAAGGCTGTTAGGTAGGCAAAAGCTATAAAGATATTTAACAATGATAAAAATGCATTATTAAATTGAATGTGCAAGAGAGTATATTATTTTATGTTAATAATTATTTTATTCTGTGATTATGCTGAATAGTAAACACATGGTACCACAAGAATGCTAAATCTGAAAGAGAAAACAATATTTTGTATGTGAATATATATTTAGTTCATATAACAGAATTTTGTGGCCAAACATCTTGTTGATCAAAGACATCTTTGATATAGTATTCTATCATAGCTTCTTAAGTTTCTTTTGGGATTTATTAATGTAAAGATTATATGGTTTCTAAAAGATTGTGAATGCTTTGTATTTCATTTCTTGAATTAATCAAAGAGAAAAACATTAATAAGCTTGCTTTATTTACTTTTTGACATAGTATTGCCTTAAATAGTCTACATATAGGTTTATATACAAAATATGTTTTTCAAAGAATATGCCTTATTTGGGTTTTAATTAATAATTTGTTAAGCACATATACCTGTGTCTCTTTTTATGCGGACTTATTTAACATGATTTCGAAGTTACACAATTCACGTTTCACCGGAAGTCGAACTCTGATAATGCGCTATTACTTTAAATAATAAATTTTGTGCACTTACGTTATATTGAAAGTAATAGTACATTATTGGAATTTGACTTTCATCTTAGTAATTTCAATATTTTCAGTGCTTTATAATAGTAAGATTTTATGCAATAATGAAATTAAAATCATGATTTCCACATTTTATGTATACACACATTAAATTTTACAAGATTATAATGTAAATTGTTCAAACATTGTGCATGTTAATTTTGCATTTTAAACCACATTCTGTTTTTGCCTTTTAAAAAAGAATGTAATCAATTATTAATCATTTAGTGTCAGCAAGTTTATTTTTAATTATTTTCTTATTAATGACACTAATCATGAACGTGCTCTTAAATTCCAATGAGAGCTAAATGATTGTATGTCTGGATATTGTGAGCTTCATAAACAATTAATAAAATCATCATCACAAAGATTAATTACTAATTATGTTATCACCAGAAAACAACACAATATGAGAGTGAAGTTGGCACTAGTTGTATTTCCCATGTGAAGAATCTGATTTTTTTACCAGTTTGCAAATAGCGATAATAATTAAAACGTGTATAAAAAATGTAAATTACTGTACTGTAAATTATGCATAAAAATATATTATTTTGAATAAAATTAAATATTATAGTTAAAAAAAGTTTGTCTTGTATCAATTTTTTTCAAATTTGAAATTTTTTATTAGTCATATTTTATTTCCTTATTTTTTTGTGCGAATTTTAACATAGTTTTATGTTGGTGCTTTGCTTTTACGCGACTTATGAAAAATCACAGTCCGTATCTCCCCTTTTTCAAGGTAAGTTTATGTCTATTTTTGTGTGATTTCATTTGCGCGTGTTTTCTGAGGAACCTATCTATCACGTAAAATGAGACCCAAGTGTACTCATTACGTAAGTAATATATATTAAGACTATAACCTTAAGACTATGTGCCTAGTGTAACAGTAGGGACCTCTGCAAATCTTAACACAAAGTTGTTAATCTTATGTTAAAATTTGTAAGGTCCCTACCATCATACCTAGGTGCATAGTCTTAAGGTTATAGCCTTAATATATATTACTAATATTGGTTTACAAATAGTAATGATGAAAGATGTTTTCACAGTTTTTTATTCCAAAATACAAATCACTATATTTGATAACATTTTATTCTGTTTGTTAAATCCTCTACTCTTTCTAATTTTAAATATTATTAGTCTATTTGCCTTTCAGTTCTTTCATATCTGGCTTATAAAATTTATCTGGCTTATAAAATTTACTAATATTGATAAAAAAAAAAAAAGGAGTTAAACAATGTTTGTAGTCAAAATGTTTTTAGCCAATGGTTTAACAGAGAATCTGGTTACAGTTATAATACTCTATCAAGCTTATTATATTGCCAAGAAGTATCTTGTGTTTATCTGACTGTTATCAACTGTATTTTATGTTATTTGGATGAGAAACCATCTAGAAAGAATAATAGTTACCAATTTTTAAATTATATGACTCTCTGGATTAATTTCTCATTGAACATGATCTCTATGTCTATTATGGTTTTAAAAAGACATATGATATGCTTTTGTTGTTTGAAGTCTTAGTATTTTGCGTCTACCTGAAAGGTGCATGGTAATGTTATTTTAAATGTAATTATTTCCATCATCTAATTGAATTGTTAAATATTTGAGAAAAAAAATCATACTGTATTTGTATTTGTTCACCATGTCAAATATATTCATCTGTTAGTGACAGCTTACAATGGATTACATTTTAGATGGTATTATTCTCTTAAGTGTTCCTAATTGACTAGTGATAATACCAATATGGAAATTGAACTGTGACTTTTATATTTATGAATGGGTGATGCACTAACCAAATAGACTGTTTTGTCAAAGGTAGTTAGCTGTCAATAGAATTTTTATATACTTAGCTAGCCATAAAGATTTTCCTGATATCTCCATTTTTTAAGATCAAGATTAATGAATAGTGTCCAAACATTATGGATTATCACATTAAACTGATGTGTGTGATTATTTATCATTATCATGTAAGCAGTGTTTTTATTTTTTTACTTATGTCTTTTCCTCCTAGACAATAGCGTTTGTAATGCAATGAGTAAAAAAAATTAATACACTGAGTAAAATATATTTTTAAAAGAAATGTGCACACAAAAAGGCAGACATGATATATGTTAAATAAAATTATACAAAACTAAAATTTGTAGATACTGAGTGAAATTGTTGAACAATGTGTGATACCACCTACCAATATGATTAGTTTTTAACTCAGTGGTCTTTTTTCTAAGAAGGTACTGGAATGCATTATTTTACTCAGACATTCACACTTAACCTTTATTTTGCTATCTAGAACCAGTATCTTAATTTTTTTCTAAATATATTAAGATTTTGAACCTAAACTTGTAGATACACTTGTGAAGCAATAGAGATTTACACTGAGCCAACATCTAAAGATCTCTGTTGTAAAGTAACTGCAATTCAGATATTTGAAAAAGTATGCAAATTAATATTTCTAAGCATAACTTTACCTTTTAGTCAATGGTAGTGTAGCATTCAACTTCAAAAACTACATTTAATTACTCAATGTAAATAAATCATTTTAATAGTTTTCTAAAACAAAATTAATTATTTAGAAAGCAGTTCTAAAATGATAAAATTAATTGATATTTCTGTTTTTTATTCACTGCTTTTATGTTTCAGTTTTACTGTTTGTATAGAACTGACATGTCAAACTGATGGTCTGTGGCCACATGTGGCCCTCGATGTGATTTTTTATGGCCTACAGCTACGATGCTATGCAATAAAATGAAAACAGAACATTATGTTGCAAATAATAAATTAATTTTAAAAAACTTTTTAAAAACAAACTTTTATATTTTATGAATTAAAATATATACACTAATTGTTGGCCACATACATTGCTAATTTATAATTATTGGGTACACACATAGCTAAATATTTTGATGACATGCTTTTATGATGATGAAGCATTTGAGATATGATGAACACCAAGCTGGCAACATTAATAATGTGCTGCTGTGCTTCTGAGAACATAAATACATTCCAGCAAAACTTTAGTTAGCTATTTCTGCCACCAACACAATCCTATCTGCAGATGTTGAGTTTTTCTTAGAACTGTAACAAAAGGTAGTTACGCTAGTTTCTTTGGCCTGATCAGTGTTTTAAAAATTTGTGGGTTGTTTTCTTTTATAGCTCATTCAAAAACTGTATGTAAATGTAGTTGCAATTTTTTTTAATTTTTAAAATTTAAATCTAAAGTCCTATCTTTATTACAGAAAATACCACTCCCAACTCTAAATAAAAAATGAAACATTGATAATGAGGGAAGAAATTTTCAAGAAAGATGAGAACTAAAGTATTTTCATGTCGAAGTGAACAATAAGATTACATGCTTAATTTGCAAAGAAATGATTAGTGTTACTAAAGATACAACATTAAGTGGCATAATAGCACTAAATATGAAGAACAATTTTCATGCTTTGAAAGAAAAATGAAAAAATTGAAAACAATGAAGAATTCATTAAGTAGCTAGCAAGGAGTGCTTACAAAATTCATAAAAAGTAATGGATCAAAAACAAGAGCTAGTTATAAAATAAGATGTTTATTAGCAAAACATTCAAAATCATTCACTGATGGTTCTTTAATCAAGGAATGTATGATAAAAGCTGCACAATTTGTCTGTCCAGAAACCTTACAGACATTTTGAGACATCTCATTATCAAGAAATATGGTGGCAGATAGAATTACTGAAATGGCAGATGACATAACTTCATAACTACAGGAAATATATACCAAAATCCAGTTCTTTTCAATTGCGATTGATGAAAGCATGGATATAAGAGATGTTGCACAAGTTGCTGTTTTTTTTTTGATGGTTGCTATAATAACATGAGGATCATCAAAGAATTATTGGAATTTATTCCTCTTCATGGAACAGTTGGTGAAGATATTTTTGATGATGTATGAAGCATTTTAGAAAAATTTAATTTGCCTCTTGACAAGCTTATTTCTGTGACAACTGATGGCACTAAATTGATGATGGTGAAACTAAAGATTTTGTTCATGACTGACAAGGAAATTACAAGATGAGTATCCAGATAAATTGAAAATCAAAGCTTTTCATTGCCTCATTCACCAACAAGTTCTCTGTTTAAAATTATTAAAATTGGACCAAGTACTTAAAACAGTTTACAAAGACAGTCAACTTTATTCGATCGAGAGCACTTATCCATTTCCAATTTACTTCATTCCTTAAAGATTTAGAATCTGAATTTGAAGATCTTCCTTATTACACAGAAGTCCATTGGTTGTCCTGCCACAACATCCTAAAGAGCTTCTATCTGCTTTTGGAGGAAATAATATTATTTTTTGAAATGAAAGATGAAAACAACAAAAATATATTGGTTATAAAAGGTCCATTGTGGGTACAAAACATAGCATTTTTAACAGATATTACAGACCATCTGAATAATCTTAATATTACACTGCAGTAGTTGCAAAAAAAAAACTGAATTTTTTTAAAAATCATTTGTATGAGCAGTTAAAAGCACAAAATCAAACTTGCTCATTTTCACAATACTCTACAAAAATTGAAAAAATTAAAAACGAATTTGATAAACGTTTTGATGATTTCAAGGAGTTAGAAGACATTTTCCTCTTTTCAATGAATCTTTTGCCTTTGAAGTTGAAAAAGCTCCAACTTCGATATATCTGGAATTAATTGATTTCTAGAATGATTTGATTTTAAAAAACAAATATCGAGAAATAGGAACTCCTAAAATATATTCTTATTTAGGTGAATGATACCCAGAAATTAAAAAATTTGCTGCACAAATTTTTACGCTTTTTCGGAAGTACATACTTATGTGAGCAATTATTTTGATATATGAAATTAAATAAAACAGTTTACAGATCAAGATTAACTGCTAAACATTTATCTACCATAACGAAAATTGTTTGTTCTCAGTCTTTGAATCCAGATATTGAAAAAACTAGTAGGAGGAAAGTCCTGCCAAGTTTCTGGTAAAACAATAAATTGTAGTTTTATAAATATATAATCAAATAGAGTAAATGTTTAAATAAAAGCAATACTATATTAATTGTATTTCATTGAACTGAATTCACTAAACTATATAATTTGCTTTAATTACCCCACCTACATTCTCACTTCAAAATAAAATTTTAAGAAAATTAGTGTGCTGCGGCCCGCGAGAATCTTACCAATCGCATTAAATGGCCATTGTTTGAATCAGTTTGCTATGCCTGGTATAGAACATTAAAGCACAATAAAGAAACAGCCTTTTTTGATTCTCTAATGCTTCAACCAGATAATCAATATTTTTGTTTATTATGCAGGATTTCTGACCATTTAAATAATAATAGATAGTAGAAGATTGTGCTTATTAAATCTATATCTCCAGACTTATTTTAGCTTATGGCATTTATCAATGAAGGGCTTAAACTTGGATTTAATGCAACATCATTATTTGGATCTAATGTACATCTCATTTAGTTCTTCCTTTAAAATACTTCATTTTAAGTTTTACTGTTTTAAACCCAAGCTATATATACTTATATAATGATTATAAAAGCAAATAGATTTAAATTGAAAATATTGTTTTTGAATTTTTAATGTGTATTGATTACTCGTGATTAAATTAGAATGTTAAAATAAACAAAATATTAACCATCTGATTAACTGAATCAGGACAAAATCAAATAAATAAAAAAAAAATGAATGGCAGATAGAAAGGAATATTGGAAACAAAGATCTAAGTGCACTATATTTACGTCTAGACTCCTCAATGGTGAAAGTTTTAAGCCACAAAAAAATCTGGGGATATTATTAGTGTAACACTGGCAAAAAAACTACAATCTAGAATTTATTGGTTTCTCAAGATTATAAATAGAGTTTGCATGACAAGAATTATATAAGGCTTAGGATCATATAATTTTTTTTGATAATCAATACTATAATAGATTTATTATATAAGGGATTTGAACTCAGACTTTTACATGATCCTCAACTCTCCAAGCCATCTAATATTGCTAACCCACCTGATCACACACATTTTGACAAGATAAATAATCACCAATATACATATTTCATGCTAAGCCAGCAATATTCAGTTGGTCCAGCTTACTATTTCCAGACATATATACAATCAGTGCTCAGCTTTATATTAAGATAGCCAATATTCATACTTTAATGGGCAGGCTTCAAACTACTCCAATCTACAAATCCCCACCCATCCATTTCATTGAAAATCTGATGATGGAACATTCAAAGCCCATGTTAGTGCCAGGGTTGCCATCCTAACCATGTTGACCATTAGTCATTCTGACCCCTCATGTACTGGAGAACATATATATGTGAGGGATGGATAGACCTTTAATGAAGTATGTTTCAATATGTAATTTAATACACTGTACAGGCTTACACATACCTGCACATATATAATGTAATATATAAGGGATTTGAACATCAGACTTTTACATGAGGCTCAACTTTCCAAGCCATCTCATAATGCTGACCTACCTGATCACACACATGTTGAAAAGATAAATAATCACCAATATACATATGACTATTTTTTAACTAACATGGGCTTTGAACATTCTATCATCAGATTTTCAATGAAATGGGTGGCTGAAAAGTTGTAGGTTAGAGTAGTTTGAAGCCTGTCCATTAAAGTATGAAGATTGCCTCTCTTAATATAAAGCTGAGCACTGATTGTATATATGTGTGGAGATAGTAATCTGGACCAACTGATGATTGCTGGCTTAGCATGAAATGCATATATTGGTGATTATTTATCTTTTCAACATATGTGTGATCAGGTGGGTCAGCAATATGAGATGGCATGAGAGTCTGTGTAGAAATCCCTTATATATTACCTTATATATGTACAGGTGTGGGTAAACCTGTACAGTATATTAAATTATATATTAAAACAATGTGTTAAAGGTCTGCCTATCCCTTGCATATGTACATAAATGGAATCTACTCCAGTACATGATGGGTCAGAATGACTAACATAAACATGGGTAGGATGACAACCTTGGCACTAATGTGGTATTTGATGTTCCATCATCAGATTTTCAATGAAATGGGTGACTAAAGAGTTGTGGGTTGGAGTAGTTTGAAGCCTGCCCATTAAAGTATGAAGTTTATATATCTTAATATAAAGCTGAGCACTGATTGTATATATGTGTGGAGATAGTAATCTGGACCAACTGATGATTGCTGATTTAGCTGGAAATATGTATATTGGTGATTATTTATCTTTTCAACATGTGTGTGATCAGGTGGGTCAGCAATATGAGATGACTTGGAGAGTTGAGGATCATGTGAAAGTCTGAGTTTGAATCCCTTATATATTACATTATATATGTTCAGGTGTGTGTAAGCCTGTACAGTATATTAAATTATAATAGATTTAATACTGATGTATAATCTTATGATGAAAATTTCTTCAAGTTTAGTCCAATTTCTCCCTGATTCATATCTTTTTTTGTTTACATTACTCCAACAAATTTTCTTATTTCATCTATTCATCTTATATGTAGTCTTTTTCTTTTATAATCTCTTGTAATCAATTGTAAAACTTTAATAGTTCAAATATTATCACGTCTTCTAGTAATATAGCTAGTTCATATCATTTCAGCTTTTAATTCTTTTAGTGCTACCAGTGATACATGTTTGAATTCTCACAAATGTATTTTATTTTTGACCTTTCTTATTACTACCAATATAAGAAGTTTTCAGATCTGAGATCCTTAAATGAAGAACTGATAAAACACAACTATTCAAATCCATATGCATATTTACTTTTAATATTAAGTTACTTCTGTCAAAAGCTCTATTCTATAATTAATTTCATCCATTACATCTTCTTCTGTGCTTTTAGCATCTGTAACAAAATAGTCTGTATATAAATATAAACTTTTCCTAGTGGTTAATATTAACACTCCAATACTGGTTTATATTGATTAATGAGGTTATAAGTATAAATTGTTATTATGAATTTGTCTAGTAAAAATAAATATTTGAAAATCAGGCACTCTTCACAAAGCTGGGAGCTGAATTGTAAGTATAGGGGATTTGAACTCAGATTTTTAAGCACCCTTCAAATATCCACACTATCTCATACAACTTATACACATGACCATCCTCATGTAGAAAAGATAAATAATCACCAATGTTGGTATTTCATGCTAATCCAGCACTCGTCAGTTGGTCCAGATTATCATCTCCCACACATATCAGCATGGAATATGGGTTTTCATCATCAGATTTTCAATGATATGATGGCTGAAAAGTTGGAGGTTGAAGTAGATTGAAGTCTGTCCGTTAAAGTATGAGGATTTGCTATCTTAATATAAACTGAGCACTGATGTGTGGGAGGTGATAATCTGGACCAACTGATGAGTGCTGGTTTAGCATGAAATGCATACATTGGTGATTATTTATCTTTTCTCCATGTGTGTGGTCATGTGTATCAGTTGTATGAGATAGTGTGGATAGTTGAAGGGTGCTTGAAAATCTGAGTTCAAATCCCCTATACTTACTAGTAAGAATAAGTAAGTTTGTGAAAGTGATTTAAATGATAAAGAGAGATTAGATGAGATTAAACTGATATAAAATATATCCATTTTTTAATTCTGTGAGAAGAAATAAGTAACATTTTAAGTAAAAACATAGTCTATACCTATTACGTTTACTGTACTTTAAACTATCATCGAATGAGAATAACTCACTTGAAGTGTTTCTTTTTAATAGTTTCCAAACCATTACGCCACTTTACACAATATTTTATAGTCAACAATTTTTACAATTCCGAAATAATAAAGTCCGGCAACTGTTATATATAGTAAACTGTTATTAAAAAGTTTTTAAATCTTAACCTCAAAAGAATATGATGTTTGATGACTTAAAAAAAAAAAAACCCACTTGACCAGTTTAAGAATAAATGAAAATTCTTCGATGTAAATGGATTGGATGGTCTCTTTTAAAAAGAAATAAGAAAAAAGAAACGTAAATAATTTATTTCAACTCACTCCCAATATCTTTATTGAAGTGGACAAAGAAAGAATTTTGACTAATTCTGTCTCCACCCACACAGTAAGCAACCATTTCAACCACCTGCCTTTCATTTTAACTCTTTATCTACTGGGAAATAACATTTTTGCTCTGAAATAAATTGATTTTGAAATTTTAGAAATCTAAAATTAGAAAGGAAAAATAAAATAAATGATAGAAAAAGTATAAAACGGAATAAATATTTTTCACAACATTGAAATCATTATATGATATGTTGTAAATAAACAGAAGAGTAGAAATAATAATATATAAACATAATTTCCAAAAATTTCAATAAAGTTTAATAAGAATTGTTTGACCAAAAAAATTCAAGAGTCTGTTGCTTCAAAAATTATGGCAGCATATATACATTATTTTGTTAGACGTTTTCTAGATATATAAGAATAAAATTAAAGAAAGTCCTGTTGCTAGAAATTAATCAATCATTTTATTAAAACTTACCTAATAGACATTAAGCGTTTTATTATTTAAATATCTCATTTCAAAATATCAGAGCAGCCAGAAAACATAAAGAAATACACGTAAATATATCAAATTTATTAAGCACAAACAGATAATATTGTAATAACGTGAAAGCTAAAACCTCCAACAGATGCACCTTAAACATGCTTACGTGACAGCCAATCAGATGGAATAATGACATCACATGGAATTCTCAATTCTCAAACACAAGTCTGATGGTTGACAGCCAATCAGATGGAATAATGAAATCACATGGAACTCTCAATTCTCAAACACAAGTCAGAAACATCAGACTTGTGTTTGAGAATTGAGAGTTCCATGTGATGTTATTATTCCATCTGATTGGCTGCCACATAAGCATGTTAAGGCATATCTGTTGAAGGTTATAAAGAAATACAGTAAATAGAGAGATTTGAACTTAGGATTTCCAGTCCATATTCATCATTCGTTCCTTCTCAAACATCTGATACAAATGATCACATAATGTAAAACAGATAGATGATCCCTGATATACATATTTCATGCAGAACCAGCACTCATCAGATGGACAGATTATAATCTCCCACACACATACATATACACAATCATCTCTTGGCTTATATTAGGATAGCATTTCCCTAATCTTTAACAGAAGGCATCATTCTTTTCATCCTTACAACAATTCAACCATCCATTTTATTTAAAAGGCAACAATGGAATGCACAAAGTCCTTAGTGGATTTGATATTGTAGTGATACCCATGTAAACATGATATCAATCTAAACCCCTCATATTATTGGACCATTACATATCCATTTGTATTAATATGAGAATAATGGAGACATGCTCTGATGTAACCAATTTCTAAGGTAATATGGAATAATCCATGTATTTAATATACTGAATGTTTACTGTAGTAAATAGAGAAAATCGAACTTAGGATTTTGTCTATTTGCATCCTCCACTCCATATCAAACAACTGATGTACATGATTAAACAAATGTAAAAAAGAGAAATGATCCTCAATATAAATATTTCATTTAGAACCAGGCCAAATCATAATCTCTCACACATATATACAATCAGTTTAATGAACCAGCATCAATCTTCTCACCCAACAATTCAACCATTCATTTCACTGAAAAACCAATGATGGAATGCTCAAAACCTTTGGAGGATTTGATATTTATAGTCACGTCCATGTAGACATTATGTCAATCTAACTCCTCATATTACTGAACCATTATAGATCTATTTATTAATAGTAGAAAAAAATATAATAATCTCTAAAATTAAATTCTTTGCATCAATTATCAAAATAGCTAACTTTCAAAAAGTGATATAGTTTATTTCTGCATTAATTTTTTTTTTTATACCTGATCCATAATATCGAGAATAAAACAAATAATCCTTGTCTGCAGTTTGTAATTTGTGGTGTGTGGTTTCCTTGAGGAGGGTAGGCATAACAGAAATATTGTTTTTTAAAGTTCAGTTTTGTTATCATTATTATTACTTTAATTTGTATAGAATCTTTCCAATAAAATAATATTATAGGAATATGTAAATGAAATTATTTCCCCCCCTCTCTAAATAGCCTAGGTAGACCACGAGGTTAAGATGGTCAATCATTTATTGAAACTAATTTAAAGAAACATAATTGGGCATTACTGAACATATAAAGGTATTTGTATGAAGGTCACATGATAAGAAAGGGTCTGGATCTTGAAAAAAGTTACAGAACACGGGCTAAACATCACTTATATATAAAGTGTTTATAGATTAACTAAAACTGATTTTTGATTAAATCAGTAAGAATTCGCTAACTTCATTTGTTTATTTTTCCATTTATTCTCATATATATCTTGTTTTAAACTCAACTTTTTAAAATTATTGCCAATTAATAGCAGAGATATTATATAAGGTCCAGTGCTTTTATTAAAAGCATTCTTCAAAATTTATTTTTGTGTGGCATTTTCCCATTTATATGAATATTTTTATTAAAAAATTGTGACAACCAATACAAAGTCTCTAGTTACTAATACCTTTAGAGGATTAACAAAATTTCTCAGTGAATTTTGGTTGCAACTTGATTCTGCTATTTGGTTTTAAAGTAGATGAGGAAAAATAATTATCTATCATGTCAAATCCCATTAAAACTATCATTTACCAAAAAGAAGTTGTGTTAAGAGATCCGGATAAGGCAGAAAAAGACGAAATATAAAATCTTTAAAAAAATTTTTTTAAAAAAAAAAAGTTTCTTAACTATATCAAATATTACAATATGAAATGAATATAAAGTATTTTTTCCACAGACACTCCTACCAAAGACATACTGAAAGAAAAAAAAGTTGCATTACTCAACATATCTACATTCTTTTTATTACTATCTAACTAATAATATGTTTATATCCATTTACTGACCAATATTGGGATACTTGAAAGAAAAATTCTTAGCTTACTTAAAATCCAAATAAATTTATCTAGCGCAGATTCAAACCTCAGAATGTAGACATGGCACTTGAGTACGCTAAATACTACATTTCAAGGCTCTAATATTAAATTTTATGATTGGGTAACAGATATTTATGACAAAAAAGATAATGCATTTGCAACTAAAGTGAGAAGGGTAATCTATCAAGTTATAATTTATTCAAGATATAATTTGTTAAAAAATATACATATTCATAAAGTTGTGAGAAGTTCTCTTAAAGCATGAACTAAAAACCATTTGGTAATTAAAACTCTTCATTAAAATCTGTTTATTTTGCTGATATTTTAAATAACAATTGAAAAGCAATTAATAAAACAAGTTGCAATAAACTCATAAAGATAATCACATATTTATAAAATTATAAAGAAATGAATGAAGTACTGCCAGATCACTATCACCCTGACAATACCTATAGGGATCTATTTCTAAATTCAAAACCAATTTCCACAGTAGAGTAATTTTAGGCATTCTAGTGTGTGCATATTTGTTGGTAAAATTTTATTTTTGTCAGTCCAAGAATGGTAAAAGAAATATCTGGATGCAACAACAATTAACTATTGTCTTGAATAGCATCAAAAGCTCTAGTTCCATGTTTGATAAAAAAATATCATACTGGAGTTCTT